>JAWNNU010000862.1:0-51978 GCA_035044585.1 Scaptomyza polygonia | reverse complement strand
TCAAAACGTACCCAGGAAAAGACAATTACGTCAGGGTAGTTGACGTTAAAACTGCCTTAGGCACCTACAAACACCCCATAAAAAGACTGTCGCCACTGTTTCCAGAAGACATGGCCACAAAACGCACCATCACTGAAACAGAGGACACTGATAAAATTGATGCGCCACCCGTACATCGGAAACGACTGATGTCGCACACAATCACTTCATCCATGCTAGTGCTGCTTCTTATGCTACCTCTGGTGCTGACACAGCCGGTTGCTGTACAAAAGTTCGACACGAGGTATGGAATATTTTATGAAAAAATTGGGACAACAAAAAGAGCTATATCTGACTGGACCATAATTATATATTATGAATTCGAACCATACTGGCGCGATATGAAGACAATCGATTTACATATGTCCAGAGCTACATGATATGCACACATATGATTCCATATCACAGCATTTCCGGCACCTGTTTGACGAATTACAAATGGGAAACGCACTCATACAACACACACGAAACCGCCGGTCCTCACTTGATGCCGTGGGCAATATTGCAAGCAGTCTGTTTGGAGTTTTAGATTCGGACTACGCTAACAAAATGACCAAGGTCATTGAGGAGGTAAAAACCAACGAGGCATTTCTAATGCACCTGCTGAGAAATCAAGCATCAGTACTTGACTCAACCATCAACGATGTCAAGACCAGGTCTACATCGGATCAGCGCCTAAAATTACTTGAAAAACAAATGGCAACCATTAGTCAAAGCAGAGGAAGGTACACAGGCGCACGTCTCACAGAGACATACCTGGCACTAACAACTCAACTAACACTGCTAGCAGCCACCCTTCAGCGCATGCAATCAGAAAAGTGGACGTACTAACAGGAGTTGACCACCATACAATCAGCCCAGTGTTCATTTCCCCGATCCAGATAAAGGATCAATCGGATCAAATACGGGATCATTTGCCACCAGATCAAATGTTGCGCGTGACATCATTCAACTTCATTCAACTCTACAGAATAATGCGAGCAGAACTGTTTAATATCGTGCCAATTCCGGTGTGGGACTCAACTAGCTGGAGATTGTTTGAGCTTAAAACACCTATAATCGCAACCACAGGGATAAATTCATGGGACTGACAAAAGATGATCTACGACGCTGCCTCACACTTCCACACGAAGAATACATATGCTTCGACCATCAAGCTATGTTCAACGTAAATAATCGATGTGAGTCAGCTTTGTAACAACAAGACACAAACAGTGTGTCAAACAACTAAAGGAACAACCAAAATGGTATGGACAAAAACACACCAGCCGAACAATTGGATATTTGCAACCAACTCGGCAATGGAATTGCAAGCCGTATGCAATGGAACACCATCTACAATACTGATAGAAGACACCGGATTGCTAACTTTATCGTCTGGCTGTACTGCCCGCAATTCGGAGATTAGCATCAGTACGTTCGGCACCATAATAAGTCACGTGAAGCCAAGTTACGCCCACTTTGGCGATCTAATCAAGCTAAACATCACCGATGCATCGGTACCTGCGACAACTTTCAATACCTCAGAGTACAAGGCCCAAGAGGACAACGATCTGGACGACTTACAGCGAAAATTGGCAACACTGCTGACTACACAGCACGTGTAACTAGAGCCGCGGTCAGCCAACCCGATTGTTGCCAATACACAATTCCGCAGTGGTAAGCAACTGCTGCATACACGATACCTAAATTACACATATGTAAACTAAGCTATATTTATCTATAAATACTGATACTTTTGTTACTAAAAACCAGATTCCCTACTTTGTATTCAAGCCAACACAAGTCTTTCATTCTACAGGAACTTCCTCTCCGTAGTCCACCTAGTTACATGTGCTAGTTGCGACGCCCTATTAGCAGTAGGTTTATGTACTGAATGCTTATATACACACAAAACGTTTTTATTTTAATCTTGTTAACTAAGTTTAGAACATCTTGTAAAATGTTTATCCAATTGCCCAGCTGCAGTTGTAGCTTTTGTTGTTAAAATATTTACAAAAAGTAGCGAAATGTGCTAAGATGACTGAACAGCTGCAGCTACAACAAGTGTTGTTGTAACCGGGTACAAAACTCCAATCGCTGAGTTTCCTAGCTATTATTTTACCTATTGCAATCCCATAGTGTCTCTAACCAATAGTGAAATTGATATCCAAGTATGCGAAACCATTATAATAACAATAAAAAGTGTACAGCCTGTGATAGATCACACGGGCGCATACGTTAACCGTAGAATGTTTTTGTGCAACAAAAAGAAGTAGAAACGTTGCAGTCGTGCGGTATACTCGATACCAGTAATAAAACAGATAAAAAGAGATCTGATTGCAATGGGGTGCGGATACGGCAGTGGTGTACGCTGCCTCAAAGATTGTCTGGTGATGGGGATGCCAAAAAGCTTTCTTTCTTCCAATTTTGGTGACTCTAGCTCAAAGTTTGTTAAACGTATGGAAAGGGGAGCAGTGGGCAGTATGGAGGCGTGACATCCAAAGTATTTATTCAAATCTTTGGGATGTCAACTGCTATCCTCATACCAAATTTGGTGACTCTA
This sequence comes from Scaptomyza polygonia, assembly GCA_035044585.1. Classification (NCBI taxonomy): domain Eukaryota; kingdom Metazoa; phylum Arthropoda; class Insecta; order Diptera; family Drosophilidae; genus Scaptomyza; species Scaptomyza polygonia. The sequence continues at coordinate 49,394 of JAWNNU010000862.1, read as the reverse complement.
GCTCAAAGCTAATAAAATATGGTGGAAAGGGGCTGGGGGTTTTGGGTTTCCTCATCCTGGCAGCAAATTTGGTGGCTGTAGCTGAAATGCTGTGGAAGATATAGGCGTTTTTTATATCAACATGAAGAGGGTTGGGCGGTGGTGGCGTGGCTCAAAAACTTTATGCAGCTTTTTTGGGGTCGTTACCAGTTATCTTCCTTCCTAATTTAGTGACTCTAGCTAATACTATGAAGGATATACGCCTTACCGTTTTCAGCGAAGCGTTGGGGCGGTTTATGCAGCAATTTGGTTGGGGGTCTTTATAAACTATCTTGGCACCAAATTTAATGGCTCTAGCTCAAAAACTGTGGAAGATATAGGCATTTATGTCTTTAAACTGCGGGGGAGCTGGGACGGAACGAGTAGCGTGGGGATATCTTCGGTATCGAGTATAAAAATGATATAAATATATGTTTAAATTCAACACTTTATATAAGTGCGAGTACATAGAATAAAATTTCAATTTCAATTAAAAAATTTGTTCAGTGTTTTCTTCTATAATTATACTCGATACAGAAGGTAAAGAGCATATTGGTTTTGTGCAATGTCCGTCATGGTGACCGACCGTCTGTATGAACGCATATTTTTTCCACGTCCTTCTAGCTAGAGACTTGAAGCTTTGCAAATGTCTTTATCTATGGGAAAGTAAATTAAAGTGTCAATATTGGACTTCTACGATAACTGGGGGGCTGGAAAATCGATAAATTCGATAACTCAATATGGATAAATCTTCTTATTTCGCACGCCCTACAGCTAGACTACCCAAACCCACGCAGTTTCAAATCAAAAAAGCCTATATATTACACAGTTTTGAGCTACAGCGACCAAATTTTGTGCCAAGATAGCTGACGAAGAAACCCATATATATTGCAAGCCACCCTCACCCATACCGCTCCCAGCCAGCCTTCCGCAATCTTTTACTAACTTTGAGCTAGATTCACTAAGTTTTGTAGCAATTGACATCCCACAGAGATCTGCAGCAAAAATTTTGTACCAAGATAGGTGACGACGACCCCCAAACAAAGGCATTAAAACTTTGGAGGCCAGGCCTATCCATACTGCCCTAAGCGCCCCAACGCTTCGCTAAAAACAGGAACGCATGTTTTTTGGATAGTGTTCTAGCTAAAGTCACCAAATTTGGTAGGAAGATAACTGTTAACGACTCCCAAAAAAATTCAGCAAAATTTTTGAGCCAGGAATGACTAACCTAAGGGCCTTACTGTATTTGGATGTTAGGTATGCCAGCTTTAATGACGTCAAACTTTGCAACACCTCAACTTATATTGCTGCCTCTACCTAACGTTACCGTACCGTTGGGTTACCTCAACTCAACTTATTTTTGTTGCTTTATTTTAGCCTTTTTTGCTTCACTAGTATGAATTTGATAATGATGATAATGGACGAGCTCTAGCTTCTTGATGACTTACAGCTACTTCAAGCGCGCTAATCTTAATTACTTTTGTTTAATTACTTTGACGTTTTGCCCCACGGCCCCACGGCCCCTTCCCAGTACCCGCTGTCAGCATTGCCCAAGCATTGTAAGGAATGCCTGAAGCTATGTAACGGTTTTTCTTCTTTAAAATAAATAATGTTTACTTATTATTTTAGGGCGCAAAGTTTACGCAGTTAACAAAAGCTTTGTGTACCTTTTCCTTTTACAGCGAAAAAAACGCAACCGTTACACAAATAAAGGCCACATGCTTTAAGGCGTTTTTTCTAACTCCGGCACGCATACATTTTGTTTTTGTAAACTTATTTAGTGATTAAAATCTGTAAAGCTGCTCCTTCTCATGCTTCTGCTTCTTAATCGCCAAAGGGCGGCACAAAATTCACAATGCCCAAAATTTTCCAGTAGCAAGCCAATTAACATAATAATGTTGATTTTTATTGCCCGCTTAAAAGTTTTGTCATTGACTTGGTCATTCAATATTTGAGTGTAACCCAATTTGACTTTATTGCCTTCATGCTAGTTTTCTATTTGTTTAAACGTTCAAAATTATAGGGGCATATCGAAGCTGTCTGCCATTCCGAAACGCTTTGAAAAATTATATACTCTCGATTGCAGCACTTATGTAGTTCATTTTTATCTCCATATCATCACCACCAATTTTCTTGAATACACCTCGCTTGTTATCAAGGATTTTCAGGCCAAAATGCAATCTGACTTCGTACATATATTCAAATTTAAGTTAGGCATTTGATTCTGTTATAATAATAAATCGACTCATCAGTTTTTTAAGTCGAACTAAATTAACTGCTAGATCCACCGGTAATTTTTTAGCCCTTAGCCTTTGCAAATATTTTATACGTGATACTTTTTATGTTATATTCTAAGACAATAAAAGGATTTACTCTCTTGTCTCCTAGAAGGTCTTAATTTCAGTACAAATAAGATCGATCCGTTTCTCTGTATCTTATCGTTACAGTGTATCTTTTCCCGAAACCAAGCAACAAATGTTGGACCGCTTATTTTCTTGCTGAATTTTCCAGAGCTTCAACGGTAACTATTTAAATTTTGTACCTTAATTAACTTTCAGTTTTTCATATATGTAATTTGATATTTTAATTATAACTTCTTTATTTTAATTAAATTTTAATTTGAATTAATCTTGATTTTATGTCAGCTGCTCTTAGTTGACAATAAACAAATAAATAAATAAAGTAAGTGCCTTTGACATTTGACATCTTTTGTCAAAGTCCGGCCTTCGGCTCTTCAGCAATATATAGCCCATAAAATTGTTTTATTGCTCACTGAGCGCCTCAAAGTATGCACTAAAATTGCTTCATGCTGAAATCAGTGTGCTATAAATTATTTATAGGGCCAATGAAAATTGAAAGACACAAGATCAAACGCACATTCTGGACACATATTATAAGATATTAACAGCAGAAAACAAAGCAGCTGCAGCATTGTGAAAATTGAGAGAGTGAAATGTTCTGCTTGAAATATTTTTACTCAACAGATGCGATTAGATCTTTTCAGACGTCGGAGGGAGATGGGGTCTACAAAATCATTCGCCAACGGATTTATCTGGACCGCAAGACTGCCATTATATCGGCTGCTGTGAAAGTTGATTTTGTCCCCAAATGGCATATTTTCCTTTCAATGACGCGATTTGTCACGTACCAGGGAAGCCTTGATGCACGAAGTGCAGCTCGATATTGGACTACTCTAAGTTGGTTTTTAGTAGCTAGTTCCCACACTTGGATAGCGTAGGCCCAAGTTGGGACTTAAATGGCTTTTATCAATAGAGCCTTAGTTGCCATTTTAAGCTTGCTAGAATGGAAGAGCCCGTTGAGCTTTTTAATTTTTGTTTTAACTGTCATAATTTGGGCTCTCCAAGTCAGCGTCCGATCCAGATGGGCTCCAAGGTAGCAGTGGGATGAGATGCTGTTAATGTCAAAAGTGAGACATGTGCTAGTTCCGTGCCGCAGAGGAAAAGTTACATACGCTGATTTATAGCAATCCATCACTCAATTGCATGCAGCCATTCCTGGGCTGTAAGTCCTCATGCGCGAAGCATGAGGTTTGGTTCTATTATTTATTTTATAAATGTGTTGTTATGATACTATTTCTGCATTGTACGGATTCAACGCTTCATCTAATAATAAAAAAATATAAAATAAAAAGAAATAAAAAAAAGCCATTCCTGGGCCGCGTTGGAGGCAGTTTGCAGTGATGAGTGAGGGGAGGCTTCATCGGTGTTGTTAACGGGGTATAGGATATCGGCGGTGTACAGGATGTACAAGAAGGGTCCAAGCACACTTCCTTGAGGAACGCCCCTGCATGTATATGTTCCAGGCAGAACTGAGAGAAGGATCTCAGCATTGCGAAATGGGGTGCAGGGAGGAGATCTTTCATCTTGTGTAAAAGACCCTCATGCCACACCCTATCAAACGCTTGTTTCACTTCTAAAAAGACAACGACAGTGTACAGCTTTTGCTCAAAGCCGTGGTCCACCTGATTTACGATGCTATGGAATTGTTCAGGGCAACCATGGAACTTCCTGAAGCTAAATTGGTGTGGTGGAAAAGGGTTTACTTCATGTGGCAGTTTCATAAAACGGGTTAGCAAAACTCGCTCAAAATACTAGCAGGCTGATTGGGCGGTTTGAATTAACCTGCATTGGTTGCATTGCGGACCGTATCCGCACCCCATTGTATTCAGGTTTCTTTTTATCTGTTTTATTTTGTTTTTCATAAAATTGTTTAAATTCTATGCATTCTATACAATATACAATAATAAAAAAAAAATCTGAAATTCTTATTGACTATAAATATAGCACATGCAAAATTTCAAGTCGCTATCTTTAATGGTTTAATTAATGCCAAATGTATCGAAATTTTTCCCAGTGTGCACTCTGCGTCGTAAGCACCGCTTTTTCAAGATTGAGCTGTTTTAGTACTAAAATTGTTTTCCGTTTAAAGCATATACAGTCAGAAAAAACTGTATGGTAAAGAGCTATTGAATCGAGCAGTAAGTAGTGTAAATCTGCAGCAGGCAAACTTGGATAGTGTGAACAAGAAAAAATTCAGATTGTTCACACTATACAGATTTTTTAATACCACACGGTTATCTATCCTGTTTATTTGGGAGGTTTTATTCAAATATTTAAACATTTAAAATAACATTCATGTCCATGAAAATTAAAAAATAAAAAAATTTATTATCACTATTATTGTATAATTGGAACTTAAAATTAATTTTAAGCAGAGCTGTTAAGTTGCGATTACAATAGTAGTCAATTAACTTTTTGACACAACAAAATATAGTCGATTGATTACGATTATTTTGTCAACTGGCACGACTACTAATCGATTACGATTACAAAAAACAAAATAATCGACAGGACTACTGAAAATATCAAAATATAATCAAATGTAATCGAAAATAATCTAAATATAATCCAACTACTTTTTACGATTTTTTTCGATTTTTATTTTAAAGAAGCGGATAAAGAGAATGGCTCCTTGAATGACAGTTACGTCAATTGATTGTCAAACGCACTTACACTTTTGTGGTTTTGTGATATAAGTGCGGCTTTCGTGTTTGTGAAAAGTTTAAAAAGCATAACATAACAATACATAATTAAAAACTTAAGTAAGTATTAAAGAGCTAAGTTTAGGGAAATCTACCTTTATGTGCAACTTTGCTGCAAAAAAGATTAGTTTTGCAAACAAAAAAAAGAATAAATATTTGTTTAGGTATAAAATGTCGGGCAGAATTTTCGATAGCGACTCTTAGCTGACGATATTTTGAAATGTACACCGCAAAAGTTTGGAAGCAAAAGCTCAAACGAAAAAAAAAACTTTGGCTCTTAAAACAGAGGATGCTGATAAAGATTATAACAACAATTTATTTGGACCCAACCCAAAAAAAAAATGCTTATATTTTTCCAAAATAATTTTCAAGGATGAATTTTATACTGAAGTGAATGAAGTTGGTTTTTTAGTATTCTGTATATCAATAAGTTGCATTATAAATTTTATGTACAGGTTTCAGATAAGACAACTTCTGCCAAGTGCGTTGCATGTCAACGAGTTAGTAGAGGTTGCACAGGTGTGACATCAAATTTCATAAAGCATTTTCAAGTGAAGCACAATGAGCACAATGCTCCTTATGGATCAAATGCCCAAGCCGTCTTTGTCGAAAAGCTTTTAATTGCCATTGTTGACTCCGCGCTGCCTTTGTCTTTTGTTGATAAAAAGTCATTCACAAATCTATTCGAATGCACGGGAATGAAGGTGATGAGCAGGCAAACGGCAGCCATAAAACTGCAGAAGCAATACGGAACTATGGTACATAATAATAAAGAAATCATTTCCTCCGCAAAGTATTTTTGTACCACAGCAGACATTTGGTCTGGGAATCACCGAAGTTTTCTTGGCTATACTTTTCATTGGCTCACAGATAAACTGGAACGGAAATCTGCAGCTCTAGTGTGCAATAGAGTTTTCTTAAGTTAACTCTGCTGAAAAGATTGCCCAATTGATCACAGAAATTACATTTCCTTCGGACTAAGCGGCAATAACATAGTACTGACCGTTACAGACAATGGCTCAAACTTCATAAAGGCATTTAAAGACTACGGCTTAGAAAATAACTATTTTGAAGGTGATATTGACGACGACTTTGAGCATGCTGAACTTTTGCCAAAACATCAAAGGTGTTGTAGTCATTTTCAGAATTTCCCGTGCCTCGTTATATTTTGGGCATTCTTTACTATTGGCAGCATGTTCGTTGCTGCAATTTTCACATTGCGTGCGTGCGAATGGGGTTGGTTCATGCAGAGGAAGACTGCATGTATTGCACATGGACGGACCTTTGCAGAATTTTGTGGTATGACCAATAAGTTGGCAATTTTTTCATCTCATTGGATTTGGGAAATATTCTTTGACACGAGCTGTGTGCCATGAGACTTGAATTTTGGTGGGAAGAGTATAAAGGTCAAAGGTTAGCTGCACCGCTCCAGTAGAAGTAGCTTTGCCATCAATAAGTCGAGAGTATTTGTAGATATCGACTACTCCTTGTGATCTTAGCTCTTTGAGAATTTTAACGTTTGATACATGATTAAGGTTGTCGTGATATAGCGAATTAATTTGCAGATTCCATGGATCTCTTTTGCAGCTAGGAATTTTTCAGCAATTGTTGTGCTTTCGACAAATATTAGGAGCTGACCATCACGCATTTCATAGATTTTTAAAACCTTCTTGCTTATTGATTTGATGGCTCGTTCGACTGCAAAGCACGAAAACGAGAAGAGTGGCTTGTCGGAGTCTACCGCTGACATTGTTATAAACTTGGGATTTGGTAAATTTACCGTTTGGAGTTCTGGAAATATGTGTGTATCTGTAATTTTCTAAAAATGTAAAAGAATGAATTGCAATAATGTGAAAAAAGTTTCAATTAACATATACAGTACGACCTCGCTTAACGCAACCTATTAGAATTTGGCCTGTTGCGAAAATTGAGGTAGTTGCGAAAACCAAGGGATAATCTTTTGTTGGCTACGAGACCTATTTCCAAAAGTAGATGAATTTTCTTATCATTTAAATCAAAGTAAATCGAGTTTATCTGCAAGGATTTCATTTTAATTTATTAAGTTTTTGATAAAATTCGAAATTGTGGTCTGTACTTTGTATGATTTCCTTAGAAAGTTGCGTAAAATGAGGTACATTTTTTTCAAGCTAAGAATTTGGGTGTTGCGATTATCGAGGAGTTGCGTTTAACGAGGGTTGCGTTGAGCGAGGTCGACTGTATTTAGATAGCATTTTTTTTGTTCCATTTTCAAAAAAAAATAATAATATTCATACAACAGAGGTTTTAATTGTTCATACAAATTTTGGTCAAAATAATTTTTCCATACTATCCAGTGTTCACAGTATCCAGGTTTGCCTGTAGTATTGGAACCGATTGTACAAGACTAGTGCAGTGTTTCTTCTGTATATTATCGAGACGTGTATTTTTTCCAACGCAGTGCATGTTAATCCAGGGTGGGGCTTAAGCTTACGTACTATTTTCCAATCTGTCAGTATATCCAATAAACATTATATCAAATAACTGAAAGATATTATAATGTGTGATCTTTTAGTCTTCGAGGTGTTGAGATGCGAGCTGCTCTGACGATGATGGACTCCAGTTTGTTAACAAAACTATCAATATCACTTCGAATTTAAGATGTGGATTAAGCTAAATGCTTTAACTTATGTATTTCATATCTGAGTTAGTTAGTGCTTGGTGAAGTCAGCTAACCGGGTTAACCTGCGGGTTCTAAGTGTCAAAGCAGATTTATTAAAAAGAAAGACATTGGGCACATATTAGATAATGGTATGTTAAATGGGATGTTAACAGGGATGTCTATGCCACAGTGTTTTTATTACTCTTTAAGACATTGCACGTCACCGTGCAAGCTATGTGCTCTTTTCGATTAAAGCGCAACCAACTTTTTAGTTCTACTAATATCATTTATTTTTATACTCGATACCGAAGGTAAAGAATATGTTGGGTTTGTCCAATGTCCGTCATGGTGTCTGTCCGTCTGTCCGTCTGTATGAACGCACACCCTTCAAGCTAGAGACTTGAAACTTCGCAAATGTCTTTATCTATGGCATAGTAAATAAAAGTGTTAAGATTGGTGTTCTACGATAACTAGGGGGCTGGCAAATCGATAAACTCGATAACGCAAAGTCGATAGATCCAGCTATTTCGCAAGCCCTTACAGCTTGAACTACCAAATTTGGGGAGAAAATAGCTACTAACAACCCCCCAAACAACTGCATCAAAAATTTCGGAGCCACGCCTACCCATTTTGCCCCCAGCCCCCCGCAGCTTAACACCAAAAATGCCCATATATTCTACAGTTTTTGAGCTAGAGCCATCAAATTTGGTGCCAAGATAGGTGTTGACGATCCCCAATAAAAATCATAAAAACTTTGGATGCCACGTCCATCTGTACTGCCCCAGCCGCACTCAACCACCCCAACGCTTGGCTAAAAACGGTAGTGCGTGTATCTTCCATAGTGTTTGAGCTAGAGTCACAAAATTTGGTAGGTAGATAACTGGTAACGACTCCCCAAAAACTGCGTCAAAATTTTGGAGCCACATCTACCCATTCCGACCCCAGCCCCCCCACGCAGTTTAAAAACAGAAATGCTTATATCTTTTACAGTTTTTGAGTTAGAGCCACCAAATTTTGTGCCAAGATGGGTGATTATAACCCAAAAAAAAAAATGCCCGTACGCTTCACTAAAAACGGGAACGTGTGTATTTTTCAAAGCGTTAAAGCTAGAAAGCTGTTAACGATCAAAGTTTTGCAAACACGCCCATGTACTAAAAATTTTCAAATCTAAAAAATTTACGAAAATTGTTAAGAACTCAAATGTATTGATTCCATTTAGAAATTTTTTTTTCAAATTTTTTGCGTGAATTTTGTCATCAAAAGTGACAAAAATATATAATAAATAAAACGAAAACGCAAAGTTTCTACTTTTACGTCACATTACAGGGTATCTATTACACAAAGGGCCATAATTTTCACTCCCCAATGCAGAATTTTATCTTCTTTCATTTTGATTCTGTCTTAATTTGATACCGCAATTCAAAAATTTGTATTTTGAATTAATCGTCACTTTTGGGGTCTCTCACCCGAGTGTGAGTCGTCTAGCTGACGGGCGAAAAACGCAGCATTAGTTAATGTTGGATTACTTTTTGTTTAATGGGTATGCATCAGTGCATGAAGCGCTTCTTGTTCCGTTAGCGCATAAATTTAAATGAGTTTATTTCATCAGCCTCAATACCACAGACCTCTTTTGTCTATTATCTTTATTGAAAGTCGCATGAGGAGCCCTATTTGGACAACTTTGCCAAACGTATAAAGGACAGTGGCTGCTTTTAGGGAACTAAGCGGTTATAAAGCTGCTTACTAAGATTATACAAATTCTAAATGGTATATGTTTTTAACCTCGAATGTGGTTTTGTTCATCAGAAAGTGTTCCATTTGCACAAAACAATTAACAGCTGATGAACTAGTAAGCGGAAAAGCGCAAAATTCGAGGTAATCTTATACATATGTGGCAACATTGAAAGTCTGTTAAATACTATTCAAACTAATGTCCAAAAACATGTGCAACGCTAAGCAGTGCGTTCACAAGTTTTCAGTGATTAATACTAAGCGCTTAGTAAGCAGCTTTATAACCTCTTATTTTCCTGAACGCAGACATTATAAGGGACAAAGCCCAAAACCAATAATTAAAGTTAAAGAAAACCCGCTGATATTTGAGCCCGTGCTCGTACTTTTCACAAGAATTTTCCGTACCTTATCAAAAAAGCTTCGAGCGAGCTATACATGTCGTTGTCTTGGTAGATCATAGACTTTTCAGGGCAATCATAGTGTTGATTATGCAACGAACTTTATGACGGACATTGAACCAATCCAATATACTCTTAACCTTCGGGGTCAGAGTATAAAAATAACAAGAGCCTGAAATACAAAAAACAAAGACAAAAAATTCTGTTTAGTGCAGACAGAATTTGTCTGTGGAATCGCTTGCACTGTTCGGATACAGCACCAAGAAAAATGCATTATAGTTGAAGAGGGGTATGAAAACACAATACTTGCCAATAAAAACATTTTCTTTGTTTGTAAATTTAAGAGCGATTGATTTCATTGCAAACTTGGGCTACAGCAGACATCAAAAGACAACCCTCAAGAAACAAAATAGCATCAAGCATATTATTTTTAAATGATGAAAAAGAAAAAAAAAGATTGACAGTTGGGTAAATCGCATTAATGTCACTCATACGTCGCATGTTTCGGTTTCCATTTTACTGTTTCTATTGGTGTTGAGTAATTGAATTTGTGTTTGTGTTGATTTAATGCTACCTGCTCAAAGTCGAAGTAGAAAAGTACATCAGCCTTGCCCAAATAGACGTGGGCAACAAATATTTCTTCCCTTACACCACCCACCGCCACATACCGCAAGTTGAAGCCAACGAAGAGAAGACGATTTTCAAATGCGGGATGCTTAAATTTCCATAAGACCGTGTATGTGCTTTATGTCGTAATATATTTGTTTTATTGTTGGTTATTTGAAATGTATACATTGTACCAATATTGTATGCGTACAGCAACTATGATTAAACCAACAAGATTTTATACTTATAGAGGGTTCAAACAGCTAAAATTCAACCAACTTAACATTTCTGGAATCTAGCGATTTTACTCTCTCTGCCGTTTGTTGCTTCGTGAATTGTGGGCGAATTCGATGTCATTCGGCTTGCTGGCTGCGCTACAACATGAGCTTTCGTAGCACAGCCAACCCAGCCGTACTGTGTGTGTGAGCGCGATCGCTGCGCGCAGTAGCTTCTGAAATCGGGAATGCTTGTATCTTCAAAAGTGTTCAAGCTAGAGTCACAGAATTTTGTAGGAAGATTACTGTTTATGACCCCCAAAAAACTGCATCAAAGTTTTGAAATCAAAAACGCCCATATTTTACACAGCTTTTTAGCTAAAGCCACCAAGTTTGGTGCCAAGATTGGTGATGAAGAGACCCAAAAAATTTGGATGCCACCCTCCACCCATACCGCCCCCATTCTAATATTTTTCAGCTAGAGTCACGAAATTTGGTACGAGGATAGCAATTGACATCACACACAGGTCTGCAGCAAAAATTTTGGTGTTACGCCCCAATAGCACCCCAGCCCCCACTTTCCCTACCTTTAGCAAACTTTGTGCTAGAGTCACCAAATTTTGAAGGAACATCGATTTTTGGCATCTCCATCTGCACCAGACAATCTTTGAGACAGCGTACACCCCTGCCGTATCCGCACCTCATTGCAATCGAGTCTCTTTTTATCTATTTTATTTTTGATATCGAGTATACCGCAGTCGGTTGCGTTCGACTCCAACGTTTCTACTTGTTTTTTTTTTTTGTGTTGGGAATTTGACTAGGGAATTTGGTTAGTTGACTTGGTGCATGTAGTTAATTGCGCAGATTCTGGCAGAAGAGGTTTTAAATGCTGTTATTGTTCTTGATGTAAGCAAAAAATATGTCACTTCTTACGCGAAGTTAAAACAAAGGTGACTTGAGCGCAAATCTGTTGAAGAAATACGTTCTGATTTTGTAAGGAGCCAACAAACCTTTCTCACAAAACTTGATAACTCTGTTGCACTTTGAAACGCATTGACTTGTTATCCATTTCCTAGTTAGCGAAGTGTTATATATTTTGACACGCTGTTTGACGCCGATATGAAAGCAAAAAAAATACTCCCTTATGTACTGTGTTTATGCGCCCTTGAAAAAGAGCATGTCAGCAGTTTTTGTTGCTTATGTGGCTTCAGGTGACCAATCGGTTCTACCGAGTTTATTTGTAGAAAAGTTAGATATTAAAAGCACATATCCATGAACTGAGAAAAATAAAATAAATTCATTTATTAGTATTTCCTTCTTTTTTTATCCGATACCGAAAGGGGTGTTGTCACACTAAACAAATCACCTGTAGCCCAAGGGTTGGCAAACCTTTTTTACTTACCAGTTCAACGAAATCGCGCTTGGTTTGGTTTTTATACTCAATTTATTTATTAAGCCTTAAAAATTAAATTTGAATTTTTATACTCAATTTATTTATTAAGCCTTAAAAATTAAATTGGAATATGATAATGTCCACGAGTTTCTCGCGTGGCTTACGGGTTTTTTTCTTTCATAACAATTTACAGTTATTTCTCATATTTTTTTGGTTTTAGTACTACTACTTCAATTCTTGTGTCTCTCATACTAACGGTGTCATGCTCTGACATCATAAGTAGGCAGCGCCTTGGTTGGCTGAAGACAACTAATTGCCGGGATCTTTCTACCATGCAGGGCTGTTGCATACAGCAAAAGTAACACAATTTGGTAAGGAGATAGATATTGCAGTAAAGGTATATTAAGTGAGTATTAAGTAAGGTAGTTTGGTCGGTTTTAGGTACATTATCTCAAAAACTAGGAAACGAATCATTGTTATTTGTTCTATTGATAGACTTTTTATAAAGAAAATAATAAAAAGAAATCAATTGTTTGCCTTGAGTTTGGACAGGTAAACCGATCTATAACAACTAACCACTTTTTCACAATTTCTTAACTTTGATGGAAAATAAAAAAGTTTTAATTCTATGTTCTTTGATTATTCTAATTTATCTAATGCAATCTAATGTTCCAGCTGCCCCGTTTTGCTTCATTTTTATACTCGATACCATAGCTAAAGACTATATTGGGTTTGTGCAATGTCCGTCATGGTGTCTGTCCGTCTGTACTTCTGTATTAACGCAACTTTTTTCCACACCCTTCAAGCTAGAGACTTGATATTTTGATTTTTATCTATGGCATAGTAAATTAAAGTGTCAAAATTGGTGTTTTACAATAACTGGGGGCTGGCAATTCGATATATTTAATATATATAGTCCCCAGGTAGGCACCAATTATATAAATGGCGTTGGCGTACAAGTAGTCACACGTAGGCACAAATCATCTTCTAATAAATATATAAATATTTAGACATGGAAGCATAAACATTTTCATACACCATAAATGCAAACCGTAAATCTAAAACAAGTTGCAGTCGGACGCACCCGACTGCGGTATACTCGAACCGAATTTGGTGACTCTAGCTCAAAGTTAGTAGAATATGGTGGAAGGGGGGCTGGGGGCTGGCATTGGGGGGGTGTGGCGTCCAAAGTTTTGCTGCAGATCTATTTATGATGATAATTGCTATCCTCATACCAAATTTGGTGAGTCTAGCTTAAAGTTAATAGAATATGTTGGAAGGGGGGCTGACATTGGGGGGGGGGGGGCGTGGCGTCCAAAGTTTTGCTGCAGATCTATTTATGATGTTAATTGTTATCCTCATACAAAATTTGGTGACTCTAGCTCAAAGTTAGTAGAATATGGTGGAAGGGGGGTTGGGGGCGGTATGGGTGGGGGGCCCCATCCAAATTTTTTGGGTTTCTTCATCACCTATCTTGGGACCAAATTTGGCGGCTCTAGCTCAAAAAATGTGGAAAATATAGGCGTTTTTGATTTTAAAATGCAGGGGGCTCGGAACGGGGGGGCGTGGCTCAAAAATTATGCAGTTGATGCAGTTTTTTGGAGATCGTTGACAGCTATCTTCCTACCAAATTTGGTGACTCTAGCTTTAACGCTTTGGAAAATACACGCATTCCCGTTTTTAGTGAAGCATTGGGGCGGTTTGGGGCAGCTTGGGCTGTATGGATTGGCGTGGCATCCAAAGTTTTTATGCTTTTTTTTGGCGGCTATAATCACCTATTTTGGCACAAAATTTGGTGGTTCTAACTCAAAAACTGTAAAAGAAATAACCATTTCTGTTTTTAAGCTGCGGGGGACTGGGGGCGGAATGGGTAGGATGGCTCCAAAACTTTGATTCAGTTTTTGGGGGGTCGTTACCAGTTACTACCTACCAAATTTAGTGACTCTAGCTCAAACATTTTTTAGCGAATAGTTGGGGTGGTTGAGGGCGGATAGGGCAGTATAGATGGGCGTGGCATCGAAAGTTTTTATGAATTTGGTTGGGGATCGTCAACACCTATCGTGACACCAAATTTGATGGCTCTAGCTCAAAAACTGTAGAAGATATGGTAATTTTTAGTGTTAAACTGCGGGGATTGATAGTAGCTATTTTCTCCCCAAATTTGGTAGTTCTAGCTGTAAAGGCTGGTTCGCACTTTGGTTAGTAGTAAGTAGCGAGTCGAGTAGACAGTGTCCGAACAGCAAAATTTTAGGCAAATAATTTAGTCAGCTCACTCGCTACTCGACTAAAAACAGAATATAATCTACTCTATTTTTTTTGTGCGAGTAGCGCGGCAGAGCTACTGTCTACTGGCCACTCAGCAAGTCAGAACGTTTTGAAACAGTACAGTTCATTATTTCCAAGCTGTTGTGCACTGTACTAATCAGTTAATTTTATAAGTGCGAACAGTTTTTGGCTGGTAGCTACTTACCGAGAGCTTTCTGAAGAAGCACAGGATTCCCTAAATAAATTTTATAAAAAATACAGGTTGCTAAACACTTTCAAAGCTTCAAAGGTGAGACTAAATGAGGACCTCTTCAACATGTTAACAGCATCTTCCGACTTATTTCAACACTGCGGCATATACAGATACAAAAAGATCAGAAAATATTTATAGTTTAGAAATGACAAGTCTCTTAAATAAAACTCCTGTAATGTATTGTGAGCAAGATTTTTCAAAATATTAATAAGAACGTAAAAAAATAAAATTTATTATAAATATTTGTAATAGAAGCTTTAAATCATAAAAGCTTTTCATCGAAAGCATAATAAATCAAAAATGTATACAGATATTTATTTCCCTTCCCTATTACATAAATAGTCACTTACAAATATTCGAATTTTTTTCAAATATCAGTTATCTATGATATGCTTTATAGATTGATCGATTATCTCATTTTGTTTAAAAGCTATGATTTTTGCAAAGAAAAAACAAAATTGGCGCCACTGTACGTCCTCGGCTTACCTTCATTCATGGTAATATGATTTTCCATGAGTGCCCTAATGTTGATGTGGTAATATCACGCGCGCTAACCACCTGCACAAGGAGACGCAAGCGCTGGAATGCATATAAACACACCAACTCATAGCTATATTCGCATCAATTACTGAAAATCGATAAGCCCACGTTTATCATCCTAGATTTACCAAAGCTTATCTCGTCCCTAGAAATTTGCATCAAAAATTACCCTTGCCACCCTTGCCGCCTCTCTTTAAAAATTTAAGTTGCCATACCTTTCAAAGAATTTGAGCTTGCATCACACATTTTTTTTTTCAATTGCAATGAAATGTTGCTACTTTTGTGCAGTGCACACACTAATGAATAAATCATTTTCTGACACTATCACTTAACCCACATCCTAAATAGAAAACAAGTAAGAAGGCTCTAGTTGGGATAGCCCGACCAGAAGATACCCTGAACCCAGTTGCAGTCCTTGCGTCCTAAAAGTATGCTTCAAATAATGATCAATTTAAACAACAGTAATAACTGTCTTAACTTTACGATATCTCCGGTGCTTCAAAACGGATTTGGTCGAAATTTTGACATAAGTTCTATCGTTACCCATTACACCAATCCCCATTATTGTATTTTCTAAATTCGATATTTTTTGTTATCGATTCCATGTGTATATCGAAAACCAGAGTAGTTATCGATAATTTGAAGCAAACTTGTTCTGCTTATGGTATAGGAGAACTTATATTCAAAATTCTGAACTCTCTAGCTCTTGGAGTTTCTGAGATCTACGCGTTCATACAGACGGACAGACGGACGGACAGACGGACATGGCCATATCGCCTCGGCTATTGATACTGATCAAGAATATATATACTTTATGGGGTTGGAGATGCTTCCTTCTGCCTTTTACATACTTTTGCACAAAACCATTATACCCTGATTTACCCATTTTATGGGTTCAGGGTATAAAAATTAAAAAAACAATGAGAGAGCAACAACATAGAAACTAAGCTGACAATCTTAAACGCCTGTCGGCAGATTAAAATGCGATTTACGGTAAATCAATTGTGGCTAACGTTGCGACGACAGCTAAGGAAAATTAAAATTGCTAACGTATAGAAAAAAATGGAGATGAAAACAAAGAGACGAACCAGAAGCAGCCCAAGCAAAAAATTAAAAGAAAACACCAACAAGGCAAAAAAAAAAAAACAATTTACAAGTCTAAAGCAGAGGTACCTCGACTAGAAGATACCCTAAACACATAGGGCCAGAGGTGCGGGCATGGCCTACAAACATTTTGTGATTCCGATTTTTTAAGGACTTCACCGGCTATCTTTCAACCAAGTTTTATAATAATAATAATAGTTTGCTTTATTTGCCGTTTGAGATTAACATTTTGCTTAAGGCTAGCTTTACATTTTGAATCAGAGTTTAGATATTGCATCTTTACAGCTGAGAAATTGTCATGAATTATATTTATATTTGAAATTATATTATTTATTTATATTGAATGATTAAGGAACAAAAATTTGGCAGAGAAAAAAAAAACCTTAAATTTGAACTTAAATACTAACTTACTGACTACTGATATACCTAGCGTTTTATGCCATAATTAATTGTTGTTATTATTATTAAATTTATAAGTAGCATTTGATATGTGAGTATTTATCATTTTCACTTTAGCTTCATTATGGACATTTATCGTTGCGTAATAAAAGGGTTTGTTAAGAATCATTTTCAGCAACTTATTTTGGGCAGTTTGAATTTTTTTAAGGTGTGTTTGTGCACAGCTACCCCATATCTGGCATCCATATAACATTTTTGGTAAAAATATTGATTTATATATAATTCTTTTGTTGTGCAATAATAAATTTGACTTACGATTTATAAAGGGATATAGAATACGTGTGGTTTTATTTTATCTATGGTTTTACCGATGTGTTCACTAAATATAAGTTTTTTGTCCAGGCAAATGCCAAGATAGCGTACGCTACTTTCCCACTCGATAACTGTGGCGTTAAGTAAGTTTTATAAGTTTAACAAAAAGCTGAGGATAATATAGGCACTTTCATTCTTGCAAAAGGCGGGGAGCCTTTGGTCAACGTCGCCTGTTAATTTTGATCCAAACGTTTTGTATACCATTACCTATCACTCTCTAAATTTTGGTCAACTTACACTGCAGAAAAAACACGTTCTTAAATTTAAAATCGTTCTTAATGTATGGTTCTAAAGATAGAACGTTGGTAATAAAACGTACTTAAAATGTTAACATTTGTGTTATATATACCAAATAAAGAACGTTGTTCTTCAAACCAGAATGTAAGTGCTTGTACATCTCCTAGCTGAGCCAAAATAAGTTTCTCAAAGTTAGCTGGGGGCTAGTATGGGGGGCACGGCGTCCAAAGTTTTGCTGCATCTATTTATGTTGTTTATTGCTATCCTCATACCAAATTTGGTGACTAGCTCAAAGTTAGTAGAATATGGTGAAAGGGTGGCTTGGGGTAGTAAGGGTGGGGGGCGCCATCCAAATTTGTTGGGTTTCTTCATCTTCAATATTGGCACCAAATTTGGCGGCTCTAGCTGAAAAGCTGTGGAAAATATAGGCGTTTTTCATTTCAAAATCCAAAGGGCTTGGGAACGGGGAGGGCGTGCTCCAAAACTTTGATGCCGTTTTTTGGGGATATTTTTGGTGTTCAACTGCGGGGGGATGGGGGCGGAATGGGTGGGCGTGGCTCCAAAATTTTTGATGCAGTTTTTTGGGAATTGTTAGTAGCTATTTGCTCCCCAAATTTCTAGTTCTAGCTGTAAGGGCTTGCGAAATAGCTGGATCTATCGATTTTGCGTCATCGAGTTTATCGATTTGGCAGCCCCTTTGTTATCGTATAACTCCATCCTGACACTTTAATTTACACGGCCCTAGATAAAGACATTTGCAAAGTTTCAAGTCTCTTGCTGAAAGGGTGTGGAAAAAAGTTGCGTTGTTTGAATTCAAAGTTGCGCGGTTAATCTCAAAACAGAGTTGTTTTTTTATTTTTCAGTGTTGGTCACCTGTTTCGGTGAGCTGTTTTCTACAGCTATTTTGGTCACTTGTAAGCTATCTGTCAACTGCAATTAATTAGTGGAAATCAACTATAAGCTCAGCTTTATTATCAAATTTAGTTTACGAAGAAATGGAAAGCGAAGTACAGCGTATGTATTACTCTTATTAACTGTGAACATGTTATTGTGATTGTCTTACTGTGTCATTAAATAAAATACATGTGTCTCTTCAATGTGTAATAAACAGTACGCTTTTAATTGTGTTTCTCGTCTTTAGCTAGGGTGTTTGTTTGTAACCGGTATATAATAAATATATAGTGAATCTATGTTTCCACATTTAAGAACATGCAAATTCAATCGAATTTACTCACCTGCAACTCGAGCGCGAAATGAATGATTTCAGCCATTGGTTTAAATCTCGATGGATAAGATCAAGCCGGACACACAGTCGATTTGTAAATACCTATACGAATTAGCTAAAGTCAAATATTTCTTTTAATTCAAGAACGTCAAAGCACGGCCAAAAGAAACTTTCTTTTGAGGAATGTAGAGTTGATGCTTAATTAAATTAATTGCCAGAACTAGGTTTTGCATCGCAAACCCAGCTGAGGAAATGTGGTAACGTAAATGCGCCAAAAATTGTTATGGCTGTGGCTGTTTCTTCCCCAATAACTGCGACAAACTTCAAGAAAATCATTGACAACAGTTTGGACATCACGATGCTGTCTAAAGAAGACGCGTTGGCTGTCTTGGTTGATGCAAATTTGTCCAGGCATCAATATAACATTATTCGAAACTCAGCACCAAAAAATTTTTATCTTACACAATAGTTCAAAAAGCAAAGCATGATTGTTTTCCCTAAGTCAAACATCACCGCAAGCGAATCTGAAGCTAAAATAAAGCTTCAGGCACTTCTTGATCTCACAGCTTAACGTTTGATTTTACTTCAGGATTGTGTTATTAATAACACAGAATACAATAATGAGAATCTTACACTCATTTCAAAATGTGGCTTGGATGAAAGTTCAGCTCATAGCTCTTACAAGCAAGCCTTATATGGTCCTGAATGTAGCGATTCCTTAGTTTAAATAACATCAATTGTACCTTTAAGACTTGTGTAGAAGAGCAAGGTACTTTGGCAAAATCAAAGAACATCGTCTACAAGGTTTTGTCAACCACTTAAAATTGCCTTTATCAAGGAAACGACAGTTGTTTCACAACAAGAAAAAAATAGAGTAATGGCTGAGATCGAACACCTAACAATGTCAAAGGAATTTTTAGGAGATAAGCACCTAGAGGTCAAACATGAATTGATTCTTTCAATGATAGATGGGAAGATTTGCAATGTTGTTGTTTGTGTGGTTGCACGAGCAAAGATTTCAACGATATTGATCGGATGATAAAAACAAAAATTGTTACTGAGAACCTGCAGTATGGTGTTTCAGTCTTGCATGTCTGGATTAGATTTCTCGAGTGGCTCTTGCATCTTGCATTTAAGTTGCCAATAAAAAATTGGCAAGCAAGATCTGAAGAAGATATAAATATTGTTCAGCAAGCCCAAAAAAATATCCAAAATTTATTTAGAGCTAAGACAGGGCTAGTTATAGATTAAAGCCCGGTTTTGGGAGTTCCAATGATGGCAACACCGCGCGAAAATTTTTTCAAAATGCAGAAGTTTCGGCGAAAATTACTGGGGTCGATCTTCAGCTAATAAAAATTTTCCATACCGTCATGGTTGTCGCTGCATCAGGCCATGAGCTTAAAATAGAATCAGTCCAAGAGTACGCTCATGAAACTGCCCGATACTTTCTAAATGTGTATCCGTGGTATTGTATGCCACCAACGATACACAAATTCTTAATTCAGGGTACTGAAATTATTTCTAACGCTTGGCTACCAATTGGCCAACTCTCAGGAAAGGCTAAAAAAGCTCGGAACAAGGATTTCAAAAAGTACAGAGAGTGTTATTCGAGAAAAATGGATAGAATAAAGAGCAACCAAGATATTTTGAATATGTTTTTAATAAGCTCAGATCCAGTAGTATCCTGCAAACGGAAGTTACCGAAACAAACAGTTTGCTTAACTTTGTTGTCAAAATTTCGTGGATTACCGTGTCAAAGGCTTTACTAAAGTCAAGAAGCGTTAGAAAAGTAACTTCGCTATTGTCCATATGACTTCTTATGTCCTCAACAATTTTTAAAACGGCGGTTGTACAACTTTTCTTTTGTTGTTGGTGTCCATGAATGTTGAGATTTGTGTTGCCAACAATTTTTCAAAGGCTTTTGATAAAAATGGTAGTATAGCTATGGGTCTATATTCATTTTTATTTTTAGGGATGGGTGTAATTTTCGCAATTTTCCACATATCTGGGAATGTGGATGTTGTTATAGCATTATTTAAAATATATGTTATGTGTCGTAAAACAAGTGGTAGTAACATTTTAATGAACTTTGGACTAATTCCATCTCTTCCACTTGCATTTGACTTGATTGAGAGGATTGCATTAAGTACCTCACATTGACTCACACCCACAAAATTAAAACAGCTAGAACAGTTATTCAACGACACAGAATTGACATACGGATTAAATGTAGCTGGACGAACACTTATGTTGACAAAACTACGATTAAGAACATTTACGTCCAGGTCGTCATTTATCACAGATTTACTCTTTCCTATTCCTACGCTCTTCAACTCTTTCCAAAGCTTTTGCGATGAATTTATTCCATCAAACTTACTACCATAAAACCTACGCTTAGCACTATTAATCAAGTCATTAACCTTACGCCTATTAATCTTAAATAGTTGACGCAGTTGGTCAGTCTTGTAGCGTTTCCACTTCTCATAAAGCTTGTCCCTGTATTTTATTGCACTTCTAATATCACTGCTAAACCATGGGTTTAGCTTCGGCTTAACAACTATGGTTCTAAGCGGTACATGCTTATCGTGCACATAGGCTATATTTCTTTGTAGCAGGCCTAGCTGGATGTCCACAGAGGGAGAAGAGTATATACTGTCCCAATCACACGTACTACAGTCACTGAATAATGTCCTAATATCTACATTCTTAAAATCCCTATATTGCATAGTTTGGTTAATATAGTCAAGTTGTGTGTTATAGGTCATAAAAATAAGATCATGTCTATAGAATTTAGGTACTGATATTTGGTCATACAACACAACTTTATCCATATCATTTACGAAAATGATATCGAGAAGTGTATTGGTAGTTTGTGAAAAATGTGTTGGTGTTGAAGCATTAACAAGGTTTAGACCAAGTGCGTTGAAATCGGATAATAAAGTTATTTCTTGGATCATGTTACTATTTAGGTCACCAAGTATAATTACATCAGTGTAATTAACCGATACGTTTTCAATTGAATTAATCAAGTCTGAATAATCTAAGTTCTTATTCGCCCTATACACACACAGAAGCATCTTTATATCTTTGTTTACACCGTTTAGATCAAGAAATAAATATTCAATTTGGCTGTCTGGGGGATGAGTTAATACAACCTTACACCTAATTCTTTTTGTTACATACACAGCTACACCACCTGCATGATTTACACGATCAGAACGAAAAACATTGAAGCCATCACAAATAATCGACAGGTCACTTAATTCTGGGACAAACCACGTTTCAGAGACACATACAATATCAACATTGGAATTTACAAAAATATAACGAAATTCATCCATCTTCTTAACAAGGCTTTGAGCATTAATATGGCAAATTTTTAAACCGCGAGCCTGCTTACATAAAACTCTAACCATGGCATGGTTGCCCACTTTGGAATCATTCAGGGTTATGGACATCTTAACAGATTGAATTTAAAACCTAACTGAAGCACACCAGAATATGTTACAAAACTTAACACTAAATATGTTTTAACAATAATAACAACAACAATAGTAGGCACGTTAATTAAAGTAAAATACAAATAACAATAAGAATATATACGAAAATTGTGACATATGCAAAGCACATAAACAAATACAAACTTAATTTGACGCTCATTCAGGCGCAGCATAAGCAGAAATTGTAGAGCTTTCGGCTTGAAGTTGTAAGAGCTTTTGAAAGCTCTCCACACACATTGGCTCTGCCCTGTCACTGCTTTTAACATAAACGCATGAGCGTCGGCAGAAAACTGCAGATAAAACTTTTTGTCGCTTCATCTTCATAGCCTCTTTAAACACAGCGTGGTTCTCTCTTGTAAGCTGTTCGTTAATATAGAAGGGCGTGCACTCCTCAAATCCCAACAACTGCAAGTTTAGTAGTTGCTTTGTCGTCCGTCGATACTCTCCCGCTGCCCGCATGAGGGAGATCTTGTCACGTGCGTGTTCTAATTTAATAATTATTGCGGAGTCGACAACAGTGTTTAAATTTTTTGCTTGTTTGACCCTCCATATGTCTTTAAGTTTCGGTGCCGATGTCATTCCCAAGGAAAAACATAAGGTGTTAAAGACTGATTTCAGTGACTCCCCCTCACAGAACGGGACCTCATGCATGCGGAGGTCATTTGCCACTTCCGCAGTTGATAGAGTCAACATTTTTGACTCAAGCAAGCCCACCTGTGCTTTTAGCGAGTCCAACGCAGCAGCATCTCTCTCCAGTTTTTCAACGCGCACACCGATTTTCTGCATCTCTGCACTCATGCCGTCTAGCCGCTCATAAAGCACAGAGAGTATGCGCGCTTCATATTCACTCATTTTTCTAGCTATCATATCAGCATGCTCCCCAAGACGCTGGTCGATCAGCTGCAAAATAGGGTCCAAGCCTGGCGCCTTAGCCTGCTTGATGTCTCCAATTGAGTTTTCGCGCAGTCTCTTTTGAATCGGTGCCATTGAGTTCATTTGATGTGTTGAAATGTTTCCCGCAAAGTCACTGAGTGTTTTTGTTAGAGTGAGCTTTTATTCTGAGTGCTTTTATTCTGTGTGTTATGTTCTGTGTGTTTCGTGCTCACATTCGATGCCAAAGTTATTTCTCTTTAATTTCTTGTTATTGGAATTTATGTTTCCCGCGTCAAGCTGAGAGCAAAAATTAATTTGATTGATTTTTGTTAATTGTGTATTAATTTAGCACAACATTCAAAAAGATCATATGCCACTGTGTAGATCACAACTAACTGTTACTTTCGGTTTTTTTAAAAATAACTTTTAGGTAAAATAAAACGATAGGTAAAATACCGATCAGGCAGTGGCCGATCTCTTTGCTGAGTATTTTCAATCTGTATACACATCGAGTTCATATAGTTGCACTAATTCCTATCCTTTTCAAGTTCAAGCGTCAAACTGCATTTATGTCCCAGTTATAACTGAGTGTACGCTGCTAGGCGACCTCAACACTATCAAACCCGGCTTTTTGCCTGGTCCTGATGGAGTGCCAGGTTGTATACTTAGATATTGTGCGGACTCACTTTGTAAACCCTTACACAAATTATTTAACTTGTCAGTTGACTCAGCTGTGTTTCCTGGTATATGGAAGGAATCTTTTATTATTCCACTCCATAAAAATTCTTCCAAGTCCAACGTTAAAAACTATAGGGGGATATCTAAGCTGTCTGCCATTCCGAAAGTCTTTGAAAAAATTATTTGCACCCAATTGCAGCACTTATGTACTTCAATTTTATCCCCTTATCAACACGGTTTTGTTAGGCGAAGATCTACTACAACCAACCTTCTTGAGTTTACCGAACTAGTTATCAAAGGGTTTCAGGACAAAATGCAAACTGACGTCGTTTACACAGATTTTAGTAAGGCATTTGATTCTGTTAGTCATTCTTTGTTGCTTCAAAAATTAAATATTATTGGATTTCCAGCAAAACTCCTGTCGTGGCTTTCTGAGTACTTGTGTGGCCGACACACAAAAAGTAGTTTTTAAATCTTCTGTATCCAAATCTATTTTTGTTACCTCTGGTGTTCCTCAGGGGAGTCACATGGGACCATTGCTATTTAATCTATTTATTAACGATCTTCCTGCTCTTATTACTAACTCTCGTGTTTATATGTTTACTGATGATGTAAAACTATGTTTCACCTATAATGATGATTCTCTTTGTAACTTACTACAGTCAGACTTGGGTGCACTGTCGGCTTGGTGCCGTTATAACTTACTTAATTTAAATTGTTCAAAATGTAAAATCATGACTTTTTGTAGAGGTACCCCTCATACTGCTCACTACGTGCTTGGTGCTTCACCACTTGTCCGCGTTTTTGAAATTAAAGATTTAGGCATCATTCTTGATAGCAAATTAAAATTTGATTCTCACATATCGTCGATGGTCAATAAGGCCATAAATGTACTTGGCTTCATCAAGCGGTGGTCAAAAGAGTTTGATGATCCCTACACCACTAAAACGCTATATACATCATTGGTACGCCCCATCCTGGAGTATGGATCTTGTGTGTGGTCCCCGCAATACGGGCTTCACCAGGATAGAATTGAATCTGTGCAGAGGAAATTTCTTCTGTTTGCGCTCAGATGTTTTAACTGGGTTCCTGGAATAGACCTACCACCCTATTCAAGCAGACTTCTTTTAATTAATCTTCCTTCCTTGTTGAACCGTAGAATTATGCATGGTGTAGTATTTGTCACTAATCTACTTAATGGTGATATCGACTCATCAGTTCTTCTAAGTCGAATAAAATTAAATGTTCCCATTAGATCCACACGTAACTTTTTACCCCTCAGCCTCGATCGTTGCTCGAGCAACTATTTAATTCATGAACCATTTCGTGTATTATGTTCTGACTATAACAAACTTTATTCTCTTGTCTCTCTGGAGACCTCGACTCCAGTACTAAAACGATCTATCCTTTCTGCCTTATCTAATCGTAACCACTAATCACTAATCTTCCACTGGTCTGATTGGGTTTTTCTGGGTTTTTCCCAATCCACGCAACAAATGTTGGACCAGTTATATTTATTTGGAATTTCCCAGAGCTTTAACGTTAACTTTTTAAATTTTTTATCTTAATTTTGAACTTTATTTCAGATATTATAATTATTTATTTTATACTATATTATTTTAATATTATAATTATAGTTAATTTTGATTTGTCAGCTGCTCATAGCCGACATTAAATAAATAAATAAAAATAAATTCAAATTTCTTGATAGAATTTAAAAAAAAAAAAAAAAAAAAAAAAAACACGGAACGCCAAATAAAAGCATCTGCTTAGACTGACGACTTGCTTCTGATATTAATAAAATTTTAATTATACATGACTCGTTTTTTTTATTTCAAAGAAAAAAAGATTTTCATGCACTTTTAGCGTGTTGTTTTTATGGCAGATATGTTATATAGTAAACCGATTCTTATTATTAGTCTTAATGGATATATAATAGGTGAGGGTTAGCATTTATGAAATAGCTATTTTTTTTGAAAAAAAAAACCGAATATTAGAAAAGTTGACTTAAATAAAATAATTTAAAAAATATAAAATACTCTACGGAATACTCAAAAGTTAATGAATTGTACTTTAATTGATCAAATACATAATACAAAATTATTACATGGTCCAATTTTTGGGGTCTCTCACCCCAATGTGCGACGCCTTTGTTGTTGTATGGTGGCGCCAAAAAACGCAAGTATGATGTTAGATATAATATAATGTTCAATAAACTTAATTATGTTATATCATAATAGACATAGTTGTATCGACTCAGTTTGCGATCGAGAATATACATGCCACTTGGTTGAGATATGTTTTCTTTTTTGCGTAGCACATTTCTTGATATAATTTTAAAAAGTTATTTTGAAAATATAAATTAAATTGATGTAAACAATGTAAACTAAACTAATTCAGTAGGTAAATGTACAGTACATACTGCCGCCAACGCTTTGATAAAAATGGTAGTGCGAGTATCTTCCACAGTGTTTGAGCAAGAGTCGCCAAATTTGCTGGGAAGATAACTGTTAACGACCTCCAGAAAAATCCATCAAAGTTTTGAGCCACAAACCTTCCGTTCCCCAGCACACCCGCAGTTGAAAAACAGAAATGCCTATATCTTTCACAGCTTTTGAGCTAAAGCCGCCAAATTTGGTGCTGATATTGGTGATGAAGAAACCAAAAAAATCGGCTGCGTCCGACTGCAACGTTTCTACTGGCTGGTGCTGATCTTTGGGGTTCCTCAATTGCTGTCTTCATTCTACATTTTTTCTATTTTAATTTTTTGTGAGGATGTCTGAAGTGGATTCGTTGATTTTGAGTTATCGACTATGTTGTTATTAGAAAAATAAACCTGCCCATATGTTTGCTGCAATGTCTGAAGGACACAGTATCGAAGCTGCTGTTCTACAAGGCAGCGTACTTGGACCAAAACTATACGTTTTTTTCACAGCAAACACCCCTATAAATAGCTTATTAACAACTTATATCTTTGGTGCTGTTACTGCTATTCTCAGCCGCTCCTGATGCCGTATACAAGCAACAGCTCTTTATCTGGTCAAAGTAGAGAAATAGTTATCTGACTGGCGAATTAAGGTACACGGTCAAAAATGTTAGCAAGTCACTTTTATTCAAAACATGCAATTTATAAAGTTGAGGATGAAAATATTTAATTCTGATATAATTTTTGTTTGGTAATTACTAAAGCTTAACTTGTTCATGAACACTCCTGGCACGGAAGAATTTATGTATTAAAATTTAATAATGACCGAATATCTTAATGAAATTTCAAAATTCAGAAGATATCAGTCATGACCGCATATATATCAAACGAAAAGAAATCAAGTATATTTTATATTGCGAAAAAAAATAAAACAAATTCATCAGGGATTTTTTTTTTTAGCAATTCGCGATTAAAAAAGTAATGATTTTTGCACTGATTTTTTGCCTTACAAAGTTATATATTTGGCAAAAGTATAAAATATTTTTTATTTCATATCAAATTATATTCCAAACCAGTAAGAAGGTTCTTGTCAGGAGAGCCCGATTAGAAGATACCCTGAACCAAGTTGCAATAAATATTTTACTCTTTGCGGCCTAAAAGTATGCTTCAAATAATGATCAATTTAAACAACACTAAGAACTGACTTAACTTTACGATATCTCCAATGTTTCTAACCGATTTGGATGATTTTCAGAAATGTACATTTTCCAAATTCGATATTTGGACTCGGCTATTGATGCTGATCAAGCATATATATACTTTATG
This sequence comes from Scaptomyza polygonia, assembly GCA_035044585.1. Taxonomy (NCBI): domain Eukaryota; kingdom Metazoa; phylum Arthropoda; class Insecta; order Diptera; family Drosophilidae; genus Scaptomyza; species Scaptomyza polygonia. Next base: position 22,136 of record JAWNNU010000862.1, on the reverse strand, counting down.
GGGACGGAGATGCTTCCTTCTGCCAGTAACATATTTTTGCACAAAACCATTATACCCTGTTTTACCCATTTTATGGGATCAGGGTATAAAAATCAAAGTATTGGATGAATTATTGAGATTGTTAAAGCAATTTAAAGTCTTCGAAATTAAGCAAAACTATGCATATTTTTGGTTTAATTGTTTTAATAGAAAATGTAATCAACACATAAATAAGTATAGTTTAAAATAAATTTGAAGGCTTGACTTTAATATGAAATTAATTTGAGGAAAATCAATCCATTAGTTCATGAGCAATAAAGGATTTTGTGAAACTCTCATATTACAACAACTGTTTCAGATAGCACCCTCATTACCAAATGGTGAGACGTATTATATCAGCTGCACAAGTAATTAATCGAAAAATAAGCTCACTTGCATTGTGTTAATCATAAAATAATAAAAGAACAATATACGCAAGACGAAAACAAACAAGTAAAGAGGCTGTAGTCGGGAGAGCCCGACTAGAAGATACCCTGAACCCAGTCGCAATAAGTGAAGGGTTGGGTTATTTATTTAAAATAATGATCAATGTAAAGAAAACTAAGAACTGACTTAACTTCAATCGATTCAATTCGACATCATCGGTGTTTCCTTACCGATTTGGACGAAATTTTCAGAAAATTTCTATCATTACCCATTATTTCAACCCCATTTTTTCATTTTCCAAATCCGATATTTTTTGTAATCGATTCCATGTGTATATCGGAAATAGTTATCGATAATTTGAAACAAAAATTTTCTGTTTATGATATAGGAAAACTTCTATTCAAAATCTGAAGTCTCTAGCTCTGGTAGTCTCTGAGATCGACGCGTTCATACAGACGGACAGACAGACGGGTATAGCTATACCAACTCGGCTGTTGATGCTGAATGCAAACACTTCGGAAAGGAAGTAAGATGTCTGCGCATCAATTTAAATAGGGATCATAATCATTGTTAATAACAAGAATGTTAGAATTAAATATGGTTGTACTGAATAGAATTTTTTGGCTGTTCGTTAATAGTTGAATTAAATATATTTCAACGTTAATTTGAACATGGCATGTTGTTTTAAAGTGCACGCACTTTGATGTAACTATTTTTCATGTTCGATTTGCTGTTTAGCTATGTTTTTATTTGAATAAACATTTTTAATACTTAAATTTACTACGTTTCATAAAAAAAAAAATACTACGTTTCATAGTTAAAACCCGCATAGTAGAGTGTAGGATCAATTTGTTTATACCGATTTTCATTTATCAAATTATTGATTTCCCAGCCCATCAGCGGCCGTAGAAACCCAATCTTTACACTAACTTTATCGCCCATAGAAAAAGATTGAAAGTTTCAAGTCTCTAGCATCAATTTACTCTTTACCTTCGGTATGAGAGTGTAAAAATTAGATAAGGTCTTGAAAAGTGTCACATATATATTGACCTATTTATTTGACACGGCCCAATGCGTTAATGATGGAAAGCTTTAAAACACATACAAGCACGAGTCTCCTTCCGCTATACGGGGGGTTGAAAACTAATGTGAGTATTGCGGCTAATCAAATTGATTATATTTAAGAATTGTCTGTTTTTTGGTTTTTTTTGTGTAGCTTATGGACTTTAAAATCACTAGACATTTCTTCTTATAGTAAATGGACCACAACTTTGCATTCAATCGGAAATTCAGAATATTCAAAGTCAGCCCAGATTTTTTTGTAATGTACACGAAACTGTTTAATATTTTAATCAACAAACGCCAAAAATCAAATGTGAAAATAGCATCAATTTTGTCAGGCTAATATTTTTTTGTCGTTCTTTTTTGTGTCCGAAACCTAAAGACAGACACGTGTCACGCTTGAAAACTAGATTTTAAAATGAAACTCTTTTGACCAAAAAACTATTTACATTTAATTTGACTATACATAAAAATCATTAGTTGCCTAAGGTCATAATTCCTTAAACAATATTCAATGTGTAAATCCAAGAAGCGGTTTCAATACTTGTATCCAAGTTTGACAATATCTTCTTAATTTTATAAATTCCTGAAATCCAAAGATAGATTCATAGCGCAACAAGAGCATTTTTAGAGCTGTTCACGCTAGAAATGTAATAAATAAGTTATTCAAATCGAGATTTTTCCCCATTGATTTTAATACGAATCGTTTTAAGTTACGAATTACGAATATTACGAATTATTCATATAAAATTCAATTTTAGATTTTACGTTGCATTTTTTCCTCTGTATATGAAAATAGTTAATTTTGAAACAATAAGCATGCACTTAAAATTGCCATGTTCCATTTATTTAATTCAACTAGACAAGCATATTCAAAAATACATAACTACTAACAATAAAATGTTCCATTCAATACAATAGTTAATCTGACATTCTTTATGTCAACAATTAATGTGATCCCTATTCAAATTCAATATGACTCAAATTTGAATCAAAAATGTTTTTGTTTATCAATATTAATACGTCCGCTCTTTAAACTAACTATGATATTAGTTGATTATACTATTTCTTAGTTATTCTTGATTTAACATGTAAAGTTATGCTTTTTTATTTAAGGATTAAAATTAGATTAAAAACGTTAATAGTTGAATTAACCATTGTAACGTACGCACTTAGGCTGATTCATATAAATTACAAAAAAGCATGCCTCACATTTTTTGGTATCTTAATACGTATGCTGCCGGGACAGAAAATATAGCAATATATACCCCGTTCTCGTACCAATTGGTACTGCCTGAGTTATGCTGAAAGAGGAGAAGATCGATGGGGACACGACTAGCAAAACGGTCTGCGGGGGGTTCTTGACCTTTCCAACCTTCAACCTCAGGTTACACAAAAGTTTTTTTTATATGTCCCTTGCTTTTTTAGTAGAGGGTAAATCACAATATAGAACACAACACGACAGAAGTATACGTCATCAATCAAGACACAAAGATGCACTGCAAAGTGTGCCATACTATGCATTAGTGTAACTGCAATACATGGGCTGCTTGTTGTTATAGCAGCAGCGTGTCACAACCCTCGCTACCGTTGAGATTTCTTGCACGCAGAAATTAATCAGAAAACTCCCAAAATTGGTTACACCTGTTACTACAACTCCTTGACATCACTTCAAGGCAAATACAGACTTCACTATTGAAGTATTCATTATAACTTTATTCAAATTTTTCACCATGATTCTTTAAAATCTAATAAACTGCCTTTTTTATCTTTTATATCTTGATTATAATGTGTCTTAATTAACACGTGTATTTAACAAAGTATTTTGATTTTCTTCATTTTTAATATGCTTTTACAAAAATAAAAATAAATGAGGCAGAAGAGATTATTCTTGTTTATTTTTTCTCATGAGTAAATGTGCGAGAAGTTAGCATTGTTTATCAATCTGTTTAATGAATCTCGCAAACACACAGCTGTAACAAAAGTAACACATGAATGTATGTAGGTGTAATATGAACATATGATAGCATAAATATGATCACCACACCAAGCTGCTCATGATTAAGTAACGATTTACAAATCAAACCAATTTAAAACATATGCATGTATAAGTTCACACATGCGCTTGAACAACTGCTTTTGCGAAAATATCAATTATGCATTTAACCAACAAGAATTCATATAATAGAGCGTTCAAATGCAAAATTTCTGATATAGAGTTGGGAAGTCGTTTAGCAGCTACCACGCTCTCAGAGAGAAATATCGCAGGCTAGTTTTACTTAAGTCGTGAGCCTCGAGCATATCGCGTCAGTCTGCTTGCTGGTTTCGCAGAGACATGAGCCATACTGTATGTGTGCGCATAGCTTGTTTGTTTCTCTTCTTGTGTCCCTTTTCTTTGTATACCTGCTTGCGTATCGCTTTTGCCGCTATCCCTAGAGCAGCAACGCACTAGTGCGTTTACCCAAATTACATTTACATTATATGAATTCTTGTTGATTTAACACAAAAGAATGCAAACAATGCGTCAAGCGATTGCTCAAACCATAACACAGATAATTGCTGATCTAAGTTTTATCTTTAGCTTATTTAAGCATAAGAAGATACCTTACCCTAGAAAGAGCCGGTTTATCTGTATGCTTGCTGGTTTACTTGGCTAAGCAACTATTTTGAATTTTTAGTTTCTTCTTTTTTTGAAATTTGTATTATTTTTCTTGCGTTTGCTGGTTTATTTTTTTCTCTTTTCTTTTGACTCACCCAAACAAGGTTTTGATGAAGGCCTTCTCGATTATCCCGTTGCGTATGTTATTTTGTGTAGGGTGTATTTGGGATTATTCTTGATTTGATTTTGCATGCTTAGGTTTTCCATGTCTGCACCGAATTTTTTTCTTTTAAAGTTTTTATACTTTGTGATTTTTTTTAATAAAATTGTTCTCGTTTATGTGCAAAAATTTTAATAACACTTATAAACCTTGTTCTCCTTGATACTGTCACTGTTTGTTTGGGAGATTCACCGCAAATTATTTAATTTTAATTTATATTGCAATTAGTATGTTATATACATTTTTTTTCTATTTAAACACACAATTGTTCTTTTTTTTCCTTTGCTTTAAGCTCTAGTTTATTCGTATTTTGTTTGGCAAAAAAAAAACTTCAAACGTGCACTTTTTCTGGCCTTGGAGCTGCTGCTGCTCGCTCTCACGTTCGGAGTACTACTATCTGCTCATCATGATGTACCTGATCCAATGGTGGTCGTTGAGGCGAATTCGTAGCCGACTGTTCGAGAGAGCGTTGCCCACAGGCTAGCTACTCTCCCAAAATGACTTGTTGCTGCAGGAATTGTCGTTTGTACCATTTATATGTACTTGTATAGCAAATTTGTTCTTGCTGAGAAAACTGAACAAAGAAAACAATTGCATTTACATGTACATTTGTTCAATGCTCAAGTTAGATCGAATTTTCGCTGCCAAATAACAGATTTTTTTCAAATTAGAAACGCTTCATTTATCCCAATCGCTCTGCCGAAATATTTACCTCTGCAAACAGCAAATTGCAGACAAATAAAATCTAGAAAATACTAGATTAATTATTTTTAATGATGTTCCGAGCAAAAGTTGATTTACTTTTCTTCAAAAAGTGTTGGCGCGACGAATCTTTAAGCCAGCTTATATTTTCAAGCCCATGTAGACAGGTCTGCTCCGATGTGCAGTCAGAACGGAAAAAATGCAAACCATGCCATCGGATTTACCCATTAGCCTTTCAAACGTCAAACGCTCATAGTTGCCTTGTGCTAGATCGATGCTGGCTACAATGGTTCGGAACTCAGCTAGTTTGAATATTGTAAGCCGCGCTTAACGTATATTTAAATTCAAATTTTCAAATTGCTTGTTAAGTTAAATGGTTATAATGGTAATAAACACCATGATTATAATTATTTGTACTACGTTTTTATACTCGATACCGAAGGTAAAAAGTATATTGGGTTTGTGCATTGGTGTCTGTCCTACCGTCCGTCCGTATGTTCGCAACTTTTTTCCACATCTATCTAGTAAGAGACTTGAAACTTTGCAAATATCTTTATCTATGGCCGTGTAAAATAAAGAGTTAAGATTGGAGTTCTACGATAACTGGGGGGCTGGCAAATCGATAAACTCGATAACTTAAAACCGATAAATCCAGCTATTTCGCACGCGCTTCCAGCTAGAACTACCAAATTTGGGGAGAAGATAGCTACTAACAACCCCCCAAACAACTGCATCAAAAATTATTGAACCCTCCAAAGTTTTTATGAATTTTTTTGGGGGTTGTCATAAACTATCTTGGCACCAAACTTGCTGGCTTTGCCTCAGAAATATGGACATTTCTGTTTTAAAACCGCCTGGGGTTGGGGGGGGGGGGGGGGCTGGTGGCGTAATGGGTGGGATGGGCTCAAAACTTTGCTGCAGTTTAATGGGGGTCGTTACCAGTTATCTCTCAATCATTTTGGAGACTCTAGCTCAAATAATATAGAAGATACACGCATTCCCGTTTTGAGCGCAGCTTTAAGGCGGTTGGGGGCGACCAGGGCAGTATGGAAGGGCGGGCATCCAAAGTTTTTATGAATTTTGGGAAGTTTTGGAAATTTGGAAGTTTGGGGGTCCTTCCTTAGGCTTTCGATGTTGTCGGATTTTTTTGTATTTACAGGTACTTATAATATATTTACATTAGTTACATTTAGGTTTTATGTTATTTACATTTTGGTTATGGTTTCTATTTCTATATTTACATCTTTGGTTACAAGTTTATTTTTGTATGTTTTTGTGACGGTGATGGTGTTTAGATTCGGTGATATATGTTTGATGTTTTCAAAAAGGATAGGATTTTGGATAAGTTGGTTTGGTTGAGATGACAGAGGAGGTCTAGAGGATTTGTGTTGTTGAATATTTTTAGGATAATTGGTTTGAGTGCTGGACATGTTTTTAGAAGTTGTGGAATGGTGGGGCAGAAAGGGCAAGATGGTGGTACGTTGTGCTTAAGGTAGTGTTGATGTGTAAGTCTTGTGTGTCCCAGTCGTAGTCTGATGATTTTGGTTTGGTCGAGTCTATTGAGTTTAATTTGTATGTTGTTCAGGTAGACATGGACGTGTGTATTGTTTGGGTGTGTATGGCGGTACCATTGGCTGCAGTTTGTGATGTTTTGCTTGTGTTGAGATGAGAATACTTTTTCTAGATATTTGTTGACGTCTGTTGTGTTTATCTTTGTGGTGAGGTTGAGGGGCATTTTGTTTGCTGACTTTGCTGCACGGTCGGCCCGTTCGTTGCCGTTTATTATGGCCAGGCGGTAATTAATTGGGATCGGATAATGTTGGGGTAAGTGTTAATGTTGTTTGGGTTTTTGATGGAGTCTATTGCTGCTAAGGAGTCGGAAAATATAATTAATTTTCCGCTTTTATTTTTAAGGTGTTTGATGGCTTCTAATATGCCTATTGTTTTGGTGGTGAGGGTAGAGGAGTAGTGAGGTAGCATGCCATATTTCTGGGTGATTGTTTATGTTGTTATGGCGTAAGTTACTGTGTCGTTTGATTTTGATCCGTCTGAGTATATAAAATTGCAATTTTTTTTTGGTATCTCTTGAGTGCTTAAATAGTTTTCGGTATGCCTCTGGTGGTGTTGATTTTTTTTGGGTTGTCGCAGTGTCGTGTCAATGAGGTTGGCGATGTTCCATGGGGGTTTGTCTTTGGGAGGTTTCTTTGGTTTGTATGGTATTTTGAGTTTGTTGCATAAGTTTATTGTGATGTCTATGATTGGTGTGTTTTTCTTTTTATGGGGGTTGTGTTTAATAAATTTGTGGAAGGGGGTGTTTTTTGATTTTATCAGGCTTTTGTAGAGCTTTGCAGTTTGTAGATATCGTCTAAGCTCTATTGGTAGTATGTTTGCTTCTTGGAGTAGGTTTTTGGTCGGCTTGGAGCGGTATGCTCCTAAGGCTAGGCGGATGCCTGCGTTAAATTGTGTTTTTAATTTTGAGAGTGTGCTTTTGGGTGAGTGTCCGTAAAGAAAGAGTCCGTAGTCTATTTTTAGTAGCTTTTTATTAGCTTCACTTGGGGCGGAGTGAGTGAGTAACTCAAAAAAAAGTATACATTGGGTTTAAAAGGCACGTCGGGTACACTCCCATATAGTCTAGTGATAAGAGTGCCTGACTCATATCAGGGTGTTCCTGGTTCAAATCCCAGTATGAGCAAATGAATGCTTTTAATGTTTTAGCCAATTTTTAAGTTTTTTTTTTTTACCCGGGAGGTCCGGGTTTAATTCCCAGTATGGGCATATGGATGTTTTAATCTTTTAGCCTAATTTAGTTTTGTTTACATTGATTTTTTTAAATTAATATAGAGAATACATGAATCGGCTTTTGAAGAACATCATACTAAAAAGTCAGAAATAAATATAGTTTGAAAAACTAAAAAGTACGCTTTTTAAAAAAATTTAACTAAAAACTTAAAAAATAATTTCTAATGTAAGCTTATAACATCGAAAAATTCTTGAATTATTGTCAAAAAAGCGTGGGCACTTTGTGATATATTTTTCGTGTATCGAGCGCCAGACGCTTTTGGCCCACGCTTTTTAAAAAGCGTATTTTTTAGTTTTTTCAAACTTTATTTATTCTAATAAAGGTAGCTTTTGTGATGTCGAGTAGTGTTCGTGTGTCGCAGTTGAATTTTTGACTGGTTAGGCATTTCATTATGTTTAGTTTTTGGGAGAGTACTGATAGGAGAGTGTTGATGTTGGTGTGTGTGTATTTGTTTTAAGGTGTTTAGTCCGAAGAAGCGTCTTATGTTGGCCCAAATTTTGGATGAAGGGGTTGATGGTTGAATAGTTGAGGTGAAGGAGAAGGTTGCTTAATTTTTGCATTTTTTTATCTCGTATTTGAGTTTGGCGTTTGCTTTTCTGTAATTGATGATATTTTCTAGTGTAATGTTGCGGCTTAGTAGTTTCCAGTAATTTTGTTTTGTTTTTTATGGTCGTTAAGGTTTTTGTTTCACCAAAGGGCTCTGTAGGGCTGTTTATTGGCGAATGCTGATGTTAGCACTTTTGAAAATTATTCTGTTTATGAGTGCAGCTTCTTTGTTAACATTGTTGGAGAAGGGAAATTCGAAGTCTACGTTATGGGTAAGTGTGTTGAAGAGGTTCCAGTTTGCTTGTTTGAGTTTGAACAGTGGTCTGCTGAAGTGTTGTATTTTGTTGGTAGGGAAGAGGGAGATAATTATTGGGAAGTGGTCGCTGCCATGGAGGTCATCGAGTATTTCCCATTTGGTATATGGTGCTATTGTGGGAAGGCAGAGTGAAAGGTCGATGTGTGTAAAAGTGTTGTGTGTTGAAAAGTGTGTTGGGGATTTATCGTTTTGTAGTATTAGTTTTTAGTGTTCCATGCATTTTGGACTATTTTGCCGCGATTATTTGTTGTTGGGGAGCCCCAGATGGGGTGCCAGCCGTTAAAGTCGCCGGTGATTAGTGTGGGTGTTTGTTGTGTGTATATTAGCTTTGTTATTATTGTTATTAAGCTTGTAATATTTAACTTAAGTAGCCGGCGAGCCCAACTGCTTAAGTCTTAGATCTAAGACAAGCAGTTTGCAGTAATACCCCGATTCCATTAGGCTGCATCCGTCATTAACAGCAAGTCGGGGATGTAGGTGATTCCACTGCAAAGCCAATTCATCCAGCATCCTGTTTTAACAGGGGTCTGTTAAGTGTCAGCTGACAGTTGCTTGTGTATTATTTGTGTGTATGTTATTGAAAACAAATATGAGCTCAAACATAAATAAAATTGGTGAAGCCTAAAAAGCAAAAACTATTGCTTTAATTTGTGCGCAAAAAACGGTTTTAACAATCTGTTTGAATTAAGTTTATTTTTTGTGTTTTTATTGCATTTGACGACCCAGCTGTTTTACCCAAATAGGCACTGTCTATACCAAGCATCGGTAGAAAATTTCATAGTATCGACTATGTTCAGTGCTCTGTAATGTAATATTCTGTTTTCGAAAATTTTATCAAGTCTCTCATAGTACATAAAGGAATCTAATACAAACTGAAGCAGCATTCCAATTACATACGTGCATCCGGCTTGTAATGGAATCGGGGTATAAGATGTCACACTATAATGTCTGACAAACACAACATTGAAGCTGGACTTCCACAAGGCAGCGTTCTTAGACAAACACAATACGTCCTACTCACAGCAGAGATGTCTGCAAGCAGATAACTGACAATTTCTAATATTACGTAGGACACAGCTTTTCTCAGCCGCTCCAGATGCCCAAACAAATGAATAGAGCACCGAATTGAGTCAAAAAGCAAAAATTTAAGAAAGTAACTCTCACCCTAAATAGTCAAGATTCTCCACGTATCACGTTAAACAACACCGCAGTTCTGAAAGCAAACGATGCAACTTATTTGAACGTGCACCCAGACAGAAGATTAACAATTAACTGTGTAATGACAAGATTTTTTACATTATTCTTAAACTCTAATCAAATCTTTAATCTTAAAAATTGTTTCTATTTAAATGCAGAACGTTTGTTCCAGCGAGCTGACCGTCGTCAGTTGTTTAAGTCACCACTTGGCAGATACATATATAATTTTGCTTGCGGTCAAGCATATTGTACACAATACAAGACAACACATCAGGAAAACACAGGACGACATGCTGGCCAACAAGAGGTAGCACCAGCAAAAATCAAGGCACAACAAAAAGTTAAGGGAGTCCAACAAAAAGTTGTTAGCCAATTTATTAAATGTCCAATGTGTGTTTAGCTCGTTTGCCACTTTGTGTCCTTTTGTGTTTCGTATTGAATAACAAATCATTTGTGTAAAATGTTTTGCTGCCTTAACACGACTTTAATATCAATAAAAAAAATTAAAATGTCTGATGAAAGCTATTTTCTGCACATCCTACTTGGTACATTCTGAAACCAAAGTATCTATATATATTTACTTCATTCTTACATTGTTACTCAATTTTTTAAAAAGACAAATGGCGTCTCCAAGCGCACAAACTTTACAACAAAATTCTACAAGTGTATAACAACAAGTGTAAACGTTGAAGTAAGACGCAACTAACTTATTTAACGGTAAGCTAAATATAAATTTGTGGAAAAATCTGTTTTATGGGAAGGAAAATAAATTTCTGTATACAGCTTTAATGTTATTATTTTTTTTTGGAAAGGCTTTTATGATTTAAAGCTTATATTACAAATATCTAGAGTAACTTTTTTTTTATGTACTTTTTAATATTTTGTAAAACATTGCTGACAATATAGTACAGAAGGAAAGACTAATAACTTCTGAACTATAATTATTTTCTAAGTCTTTTCGTGACTTTGCATGTCCCAGTGATAATATGAATAATATGGATCGAAAAATGCTGCTAACTTGTTGATGACGTGTTTAGCAATCTGTATTTTTTTATGAAGTTTATTAAGGGCATTTTGCTTCTTTAGAAAGCTCTTCAATTGCCAAAGTCTGATGCTTAACTATATCTTTGTCATGCGCCAATATCTTATGGGATGTAGTTTTTGAAGCATATTTTTTAAATTTTATTAAATATTCCCATGCAGCTTAAGACATTTAAAAGCGTCCCCAATCTCTTAACGATTTGATTGTTTATCCCAGTCAATTGGTTTACAGCCTCATAATTTTCAAATAATCTCTTCGAAGTGATTCCATCAACTGAGTTTCCGGGGCAGTCTACTTAAAGTCCAATTTGTATGCGCTTACGTGTATGGGATGTAAGACAACTTGTACGTTAGATCACACGGGCGCATAGGTTAACCGTAGAATACGTCTGTCCTTGTGCAACAAAAATTGTGAAGCCTAATAACAACAACCACATAGATGTTTTATTTAAACTGTGTTTGTTGTCATTTGGCTAATTTTTTGCTTTTTACTGCAACACTGGTTAGCATCTCTGATATAAATACTACAAACATTGACTTGAAATATAAATATGATATAATTTATTAAATCAAAATTTCTGCATAATTAAATCTAAAATTGTATATTTGTTTAATGTTATTTAATGCAATAACTTTGTTACTGTTCACAAGTTTGCGAAAATCAGGGCTGCCACCGTAAAAAGGAATTATCGATAGTTTATATGATATTTTTGCACGGGCATAATATATCAAACGAAAAGAAATCAAGTCTATTTTCTATTTAAAAAAAAAAAATCGGTTCTATGGATGTTTTTTTGAGCAATTTTCAATTGAAAAATAGTAGTGATTTTTGCACAGATTTTTTGCCTTAAAAAGTTATATGTTGGGCAAAAGTATTAAAAATTATAATGTGGAAATGTTTGTTTGCCTCATATCAAATTAAATTCCAAAAACTCAGAGTAATTGATTGAATATTGAGATTGCTAGAGCAATTTAAAGTCTTCAAAATGGAGCAAAATTTTGCATGTTTTTGGTTTCATTTTTTCAATAGAAAATGTAATCAAAACATATGTACACATATATATATAATTTAAATTAAATGTTGAAGCCTTGGCTTTAAAATTAAATTAATTTGATGAAAATCTATCCAATCGTTCATGAGCAATGAGCGATTTTGTGAAGCAACCATTATTATTATTATATTAGGGGTTAATACAATGCGACCAGATAGATCTATTGTGTCCTCTTCTTGGCCTATAGCTCTTCCATCAGACCCAGGTCTTGCATGAAGGCAAGTATTTTGTTGGGTCGGAGGATTCTAAATCCCTAAGCTGCACAACGTGTTTCCTAGAAAGCTGCTTCTTTTCCTTACTAAGGCTACACATTCTGCTATTATGTGCAAGGAGGATTCCCCTTCCATTCCGCAGAATCTGCAAATCTCGCTGCTGGCTGTACCCATCTTTGCTAGGTGACCTCTTAGTGTACAATGTCCCGTCAGAAGACTGGTGAGTATCCAAGTCTATTTTTACCCATTGATATTACTTGTTTAAGCCGTTTGAGGTTATAGCTACTCAAGAGAAGCTTTGCTTGTCTGAGTCCTGATGTCCTTGCTCAGCTCATTCTGCGTAGACGTCTCTCTTCGCTCCTAAGCTCCTCCCGTATTGTGCTTCTTCCTACACCACAGTACATAGTACCACAGTCTAGCTTGGTTCGTACCCCATGAACTACCTTTGACCTTATTTCAGTCTTACTTACTTACTTACTTAAGTGCCATTATAGCTGCTTGGCTATCGGATAAGATGGCTATATCTCTATTCCGATATTTGCGCTTTAAATTAAAGTCCACACACCTCCCTATTGCACATACCTCAGCTTGGAATATGCTGGTGTGCATACCTAGGGCCTCATGGTAAATTAGCCGAGGGCCCACCACACCAAGACCGGAGCCTTGTTGTGTTAGGAGCCCATCGGTGTACCATTTAATAGTGTGCGGCTTCATGTTGTGGACCTCTTCTAGAAATTTCCACTTCTTTTTGTTGCACAGGTGAACTTGAAACTTTTGCGGGAACATATGTTTGGCTTTCATTTCGTCCCTTGGCTGTACGAGTAGGGAAAGTTCACCCGATAGCATATCTGCCTCTACTCGACTAAGAAAATGTTATCTCCAACAGAAGCTCAAGCGCTGATGTGGGGCAGGTCCTCAGCGCTCCCGTGATTCCTACACATGCCATTCTCTGAAGCTTTTGAAGCTGCTTCTGTACAGTGATTTTCTGTGCTTTATCCCCCCATGCAATCACTCAGTACGTGAGCATGGGCCTTACTACGATAAGGTATAGACATCTTATTATCTTTGCTGATGTTCCCCATGACTTCCCGGCTATGCTACGATACGTAAACAGCGCTCTGCAGCACCTTGCAATCGTAATTTGAACATGGGTGCCAGAGTTTAATTTACTGTCAAAAGTGACCCCAAGGTACTTAACTTCTTTGCTTGTTTCTATTGGACTCCCTGCGAGCCTAATCTCCCTCATTCTTTGTAGCTTGTATCTTCTGGTGAACGGAACGATGATTGTTTTTGTAGAGTTTAGGTTGAGGCCAACTTCCCTACACCAATCATGCGTGATCCTAAACCCCAGTTGAACAGTGTCACAAAGAGTTCCTTCATACCTGCCCCTAGCTATTATCACAATGTCATCTGCATAGCCCTGACATTGGATACCCCTGTTGGCAAGTCTACTTAGTAGTTCATCTACCAGTATACTCCATAAGAGAGGTGATAAAACCCCCCCTTGCGGACAGCCCCTTGTGCTTGTTACTGCTACGGTACTATCTTGTATAGATGCCGTAGCCTGTCTGGACCCTAGAAGGGATGAAATCCATCTACTGGTTGTGCTGTCCAGCCCTCTTCTATTCAAGGTGTCCTTGACAGCATCGTGAGATGTGTTGTCGAAAGCACCTTCAATGTCTAAAAATGCAGAGACTGCTACTTCTTTATTTACTACTGCGGCTCGCAAAGTGCGGTGCAGCTCATACAGGGCAGTGTCCGTAGACCTACCTGTCCTGTATGCATGCTGCATTGCCTGCAGTGGACTCTGTGTAAGCAGAGTACTCCTAATATTATAGTCCACCAGCTTTTCCAACGTTTTCAACAAAAACGATGTTAAGCTGATGGGTCTGAAGGACTTTGGGTTGGTGATATCTTTCTTCTCAAATTTTGGGGATGAAGACCACCCTACCTCTACTCCAAGTGCTTGGTATATGTGCTAGGCTACTGACCAGGATTTTCCTTAGAGTGGGTAGGAGTATTTCTAGTCCCTGCTGAAGGAAACCCGGTAATATGCCATCCAGACCAGGAGATTTGTATGGCTGGGAGGATCCAATTGCCCACTTAATTTTTTCCACTGTTACCACCGACTTGGCGCATGTCCAGTCGCTGGCCGTTGGTCTGACTGAACTCCTGTTTTGTGTGATTCGTTCTGTTGCCAGGGGATACTCCCTGGAAAGTGCGTCTCAAACAAAAGCACTAGCCTTTGCATATTGGTGCTCGTATATGAATTATCACTACGATTCAGACTAGATAAGCCTCCGTTGCTCGCTTTGATAATGCTCTATGCAGCCGGGCACCTTCTGTCGTACTTGCTATGCTTTCGTAGAAGTTTCTATAGCTCTTACGCTTGGCCTTCCTGATCTCCTTTCCGTAGGAGGTGAGGCTTTCGCGGTATGTATCCCATGACCCGTCTCTCTTGGCTTTATTGAAGAGGTGACGAGTGGTGAGCCGCAGTCTCTCAAGACTGTCGTTCCACCATTGGGCATCTTTTTCTTAACGCGTTCTCCCTAATGGGCAACTTTCTTCATATGCAATCCCAATGCTACAATTAAGATTACTAACAACTCTTTCTAGCTCACCAGTGTATCTGGGTATTCCAGAGTTTAAATTTTTCCCAGTTTGTTTATCTGGGGTTTTGAGTTGGTGCGCTACTATCCGTATTAACCTGAAGTTTAAATAGGATGATCCTGTCATCGGACATGGATTCTTCTGTGGCCTAATAGACCGACTAATCAAAGTAATGTCTAATACCTTTTTTCTAATTCTAGTTACAAATGTCGGTGTCGATCCGACATTGCCAGTTTCTAAATTATACTTGAATATAAAGTTGGTAAAACACTCACCCCTTGTGTTGATGTCCGTGCTACCCCATATGGAATGGGGCGCATTGGCACAACAGCCGATTTTGACCGGCAGCTTCTCTCTCCTGCAGTGGTCCATCAGCTTCTCTATTTCGGGTGGCGGGCAGTCCACATCACTGGCGAAGTAGGCAGATGCCACCACAATAGGGGGGGCGTTTGCTCTTATGGCAATCGGAACGCAGTCCCTACTGAGGAATTCTGAATGAATAGTAAAATTAATACATTTTCTTACCATGATGCATGCTCTAGGTAGAGGATTTCGTTGATCTCAGATTACCTTCGAGTCAGCGGTGTACAGGCCTTTATTGCCATTGTTGACCCATGGCTCCTCCTCCTACCAGGGCTAGCCCAAGATGTTGGGTGATAAACATCCTGGCTAAGACACCAGAGGATGCCTTAGCACGATGGACTGTTGGGCATGGGCAGACCTCGCGCCAGCACTTCTCTTCTTCAGACCGCTAACGGTAATGGTCCCGTATCGGAATGAAGTTTGTAGGTCTTCCACCATAATTGCGTCCTTGGAAGCTTCATCGATGCCGATCACCATCAGCGCACCTCCACCTCCCGTCCTCCTCGACAGCGCCTTCCACGAGTTGGTCTCGATCTTATTTAAGTTCCTCAGCTGAGCCAACAAGGATTCGGTTGACCGATCCGCGATTGGGCAGAAGATGGTGATGTTGTGAGGTGATGGAATGTCATCACCTATCTTGCAATGCAGTGGAGCACCTTTCCACGATTGCTGTCTCGACGCCACGGTCCTCAGCCACTCAGCTGAGTGATCGTCGGAGCATTCAATGACCAGGTAGCCAACCCGGAAGTGAATACCCGCGAACGCTACCGCGGTCCCATCCTGTGAGGATAACCTCATCCAGGATGGCCTCCTCCAATGCGGACAAGTTCAAATGGCTGAGCATCACCTGCAGGTATTCCACAGGTAACACGGCCACATTGACCTTTTTCGCAATCGCAGCGTGCGAAATGCGAGCCTCGGTGGGCATTGGAGAGGAAGACCTTACTTCTGCTGCCATGGCGGCTGCCGACGTGCTCGGCCGCTCTTCTGGGCACACCCTCTTGGGGGGAGGGGGGGGGGGGGAGAGGGCAGTGGGTGGCGTCAGCTGAGCCGTTTGGGGGCTGGTCTCTGTGCCTGGCTCGCCAAGTCTCTCCCTGCCATTGCTCTAAAAAGTGCCTTAGCTGGGAGTAGTCCCTGCTGAAGGTACTTTAAGTACCATTTGGTCTCCGAGCAGTTCCGTTTTTTTGGTTCATCCAAACCACCCGAATCTCCCAATGGCATCTGCGCCTTGAGTTGCTGGTGCTGCACGCCATGTCACCGAACTGCGTTTAGATTCGGTCGCATCGGCTGGGATAGTCCAGGCTTGCTTCCTCCTCCTAGTGCAGCTCGGTGACGTTTCCCTCGTCATTTGTGCGCGAGCTGTGTTTGCCGCCGCCTGCGGCCTAATTTGTTGTTGCCGTGGGGGCATTCCCACGTTTGAGGGCCACTCACCGTCAAGCAAGCGGTCCTCAAAGTGCCTCGCGACACTGGCAGCAGGGATATCCTGATGCACTTTGAATTCTTTTTTGATGTGTTAATATCTATAGGCACGGGTACCCATTTCTGCCATTTGATAATACATGCAAACAATGCAGTATTGCAGTATACCTAGCCAACCAAGTATCTTGAGCTAAAAAATAGGCTTCTGCAAACACTTGTCCACAAAACTATTTTTCTTCCCCCATTATGGCCCTTGAGTAAAACAACAAGATTTTTGTCTTCCAAGGCAATCAAATATCCCTTTTGCTGCTGCTTATCATACATACTCTTCCCAGTTTTTTCTTTATGACACTTTCTAACAGCCCTTGCCATACAATTATGCAAAGATGTACACATATTACGAAAGTGTATTCAGCGATGCATTTGTAAAGGTCAGTTGCCGAAAACTCGGAATAAAGTAAAGTAGAATAAATAAATATAGTTTAAATAATGTAAGCTTAAAACATCGAAAATTTTTTTGAATTATTGTCAAAAAAGCGTCTGGCGCTCGATACACGAAAAATATATCACAAAGCGCCCACGCTTTTTTGACAATAATTCAAGAATTTTTCGATGTTTTAAGCTTACATTAGAAATTATTTTTTAAGTTTTTAGTTCAATTTTTTTAAAAAGCGTATTTTTTAGTTTTTCAAAGTATATTTATTTCTGACTTTTTAGTATGATGTTCTTCAAAAGCCGATTCATGTATTCTCTATAGTAATTTAAAAAAATCAATGTAAACAAAACTAAATTAGGCTAAAAGATTAAAACATCCATATGCCCATACTGGGAATTAAACCCGGACCTCCCAGGTAAAAAAAAAAACTTAAAAATTGGCTAAAACATTAAAAGCATTCATTTGCTCATACTGGGATTTGAACCAGGAACCCCCTGATATGAGTCAGGCACTCTTATCACTAGACTATATGGGAGTGTACCCGACGTGCCTTTTAAACCCAATTTATACTTTATTTTGAGTTACTCACTCACTCCGCCCCAAGTGAAGCTAATAAAAAGCTATTAAAAAAATAGACAAAGAAACTGGAGAAAGATAAACTAAATTCAATAAACTATTATTTTCTTTTTTATGCTAATATATAGCAATCAAACATATACAAACGGCTGTTAAGACATCGCTCGTGAGTTCTAACACTCATTAGTTTTTTTTTTTACTATTCATGTTCCGACGAGTTGCAGAGAAATAAGAAGTCCACCCGGGCAGAGATCTGCAGTACCCGAGTAAGGCTGAATAGAACAGCTCACCGTTAGCGACTGGGCTGGTTTTTACTCCGTTTTGCAACAGCAACTTTTTTGGATAGAACACTCATAACCGTTAGGTGAGACGTATTCTACGTCAAAACAAAAACCATTTTCTTTAACAATAACGAACGAAACAATAGCAATAAAAATGATTTGAAGGTAATATGTCATAAATAGCCCAGAAATGGATGCAAATCATTTTTGGAACTATGTCTTATTACACTATTTAGCCTCTAATGAAAGGGGGAAAAAAGGGCAACTGGAACTTTTTGCATTGGATAAAGGAACAATCAAAGAACATATAATCATAGAACATATAGTTGAAATGTATTTTTATTTTCCATCAAAGTTGAGATATAGTAAAAAAATTGGTAGTTGCTAAGTATTGATAAGCCTGACCAAACTTACTGAAAAAGGAACAATGTTTGTATATTCTTTTCTTAATAAATTGATATACCCAAAGAATCAAAAATAATGACGATCCGTTTTTTAGTTTTTGATATATTGTATCTAAAACCGACAAAACTACCATACACTAGAGTTTTTTGGTAACACTGATTTGAAATTGTCGAAAAATAACCTTTAAAATAAGTTCATTCAGTATTTATTAGGGGCACACGAAAATACTGCGTAAAATTCACCCAAACCAACCCCACCTTTCAAAAACTGGTATACGTATATGTCGCACGCCCCACTGAATCGTTAAAAACTTGAATGCGTGTATCTACCACAGTTTTTGAGCTAGAGCAACAAAATGCGTAGGAAGACAGCCCAGACAAAGTTCTGTAGTAATAATTTAAATACCACGCCTCCAAACTGTGCCCCACGCCCCAGGGCCTTTTTAAGAACGCAAATGTGTGTATCTTTCTCAACTTTTGAGCTAGAGTTACCAAATTTAGTAGGAAGATGAATAATGACATTCCTAAAAAATTAACCTAAGCCAATCCTTGAACGAAGCGCACACCCTTGCCGTATCCGTACCCCTTTGCAATCAGGCCTCGTGTTACCTGTTTTCAAACAGGTATCGAGCATACCACAGTCGGTTGCGTCGTTTTCGCTTGTTTTTGATACGATTGTACAAGCATATGATTTAGATTTGAATGGTTAAAGCGGTCAAGGTTACGATTACTTAGCGAATATGGTTGGAGTGATCAAAAAAATGCGCTGTTTTCAAGTATATAAACAGTTTTTCGCTGTCAGCTCTATTTTTAGAGGCTTGTTCAGCAGTGTATAATATATACCAAAAATAAGCTTCTGTCTTTCGTTGGTGACGGTTGTGTTTTTAAGTGCTGTCAATAATTTATTATTTTCCTGTGTTTGTAAACGGAGTTTTAATTGGTTTTATTTGGTCAACAATTCTAGCAGTGATCGCAAATTTACGTAATATATATAGTTTCGTGTGCATCAATTGATTGCCTACTTAAATCTCATTTTAATTTGCAGTAGAACTAACTAACTCATTGCGTAGTCACTTTCACTCTTCATTCTTGCACCCTACTTTTTGTTTGATAAAGCATATCAATTTTCGTTGGTAATTTATTTATTTATTTAATTTTTATGAAAGTGCTTCTTTGCTTCAGTTCACATTGCAAATTGGTTGGGTCAAACAACCAAGACTTTATTCTATGTAGGTTATGTTATAACATGATCCATATGAAATGTGCTGGCTTTATTGCCAAAATTAGAGACTGTTTAATCGCAGACACTGGCCTGAAATGGTACTGTGACCCCGGCAACGAAATTTTGAATGAATCATTCCAGTTCATGAGGCAGACTCACATAGGCTTTAAAGCTATGCATGTTTCGTGTATCTTTCAAAAAGCTAGAGTCTAATTTTAATATTGGCAAGGTAATGGTAGAATCTCCGAAGCGAAAAAAGACTTCGGATCATAATTCGCTCAGAGCTCCAACCTCTTCTACTCTCCATTAAAAATCCTCCAATGGGTACTATAACAAGCCCATTGATGTTATTTAACTCGCCTGCTAGAAACCCCAAAATTAACACAGCCAATAATGACTCAACTCCCAATCCTATTAATAAACATTCCGTATCAACAGCATGCGTGCCTATTAATTCTACTGTGGGTACACCTGGGGCCCACAAGCCTCTTGTTGTTGTGCAAGCTCGTTGTTAATGAGTATGTGAACAGGCGAAAAAATATTAATAATGGTATAAGAATCAGTAGTGCACCGCCTGTTATACATCCTGTTGCCTCAACTTCGGCGGCAAAAACTAATTAAAGTAGTTAGTTTGGCCTACCAAATGTTCGACGCCTTAACCTTTACCTTAACCAGACACCTGGTTAAAACCTAACATATCTGATTATTCCGTTCTCTTCGTTATGTATATTATAACCATCATTTGTTTAAACCATGTAGGTTTGTATTGGCGAAAAGCGTACAATTCATTACTAGAATGCGATTTGTAGTTTATCATGTTTTTGCAGTATAATTTGCGTTTTCACTGTGTTCAGAAGGGGTATATCCAAGTTGTTTGCCATTCCGAAAGTCCTTGAAAAAATTATATCCTCTCTGCTGCAGCACTTATGTAGTTCAATTTTATCCCCTTACCAACACGGTTTTGTTAGGCGAAGATCTACTACCACCAATATTCTTGAGTTTACCTCAATTGTTATCAAAGGGTTTCAGGCCAAAATGCAAACTGACGCCGTTTTTACAGATTTAAGCAAGGCATTTGATTCTGTAATACCCTAATTCCATTAGGTTGCATCCGTCATTAACAGCAAGTCGCAGATGTAGGTGATTCCACTACAAATCCAACTCATCCACATCCTGTTTTAACAGGAGTTTTGTTTTTTTTTTTCATGCACTTGATGACCAGCTGCTGTTTTAGTCAAATTGGCACTGTTTAAACCAAGTATCGATAGGAAATTTCATACTATCGACTATGTAAAAGTGCTGTTCAGTGCTCTGTTATGTTAAATTCTAACATCAGTGTCGAAAACCGACCAACTGGGAAATGCAACCGACCAACGGGGAAATTTGAACAAGGTTGTCATTGTACATAGGGGAATCTTATACAAACGGAAGCAACATTCCCGAGTTCCAATTACATACTTGCATTCGGCTTGTAGTGGAATCGGGGTATAAGTCAGTCTTTGTTGCTTCAAAATTTGAATATTATTGGATTTCCAGCAAAACTCTTGTCGTGGCATTCTGAGTACTTGTGTGGCCGAACACAAAAAATTGTTTTTTAATCTTCTGTATCCAAATCTATTTTTGTTACCTCTGGTGCTCCTCAGGGGAGTCACCTGGGACCATTACTATTTAATCTCTTTATTAACGATCTTACTGCTGTTATTACTAACTCTCGTATTTATATGTTTGCTGATGATGTAACGCTATGTTTTACCTTTAATGATGTTTCTCTATGTAACTTACTACAGTCGGACTTGAGTACACTGTCGGCCTGGTGCCGTTGTAGCTTACTAAATTTAAATGTGTTCCTAGGATAGACCTACCCCCGTATTCAAGTAGACTTCTTTTAATTAATCTTCCTTCTCTTTTGAACCGTAGAATTATGCATGGTGTAGAATTCATCACTTATCTACTTAATGGTGAAATCGACTCATAATTTCTATTAAACTATTTTATTCATGAACCATTTCGTCTTTTGTGTTCTGACTATAACATGCTTTATTCTCGAGTCTTTTGGATACCTCAACTCAAGAACTAAAACGATCGATACTTGTTTCTTTATCTAATCGTAACCAGTAATCACTAATCTACCGCTGGTCTGATTGGGTTTTTCCCAATCCATGCAACAAATGTTGGACCAGTAATTTTCTTGTTGAATTTCCCAGAGCTTTAACGTTAACTTTTTAACTGTTTTACCTTAATTTATTGTCAGATTTTCACATAATTTTAAATTTTTTTTAAATTAATTATTTATACCATAATTATTTTAAATTAATTTTAATTTCATGTCATCTGCTCGCAGCTGACAATAAATAGCTTAAATAAAAATAAAATAAATAACTTACTGCACTGTCTGGGGGCTTTATACAAAAAGTCTTCAATATTTTATTTTGTGTGTAATTGCTAGCATATTAACGGGAATTTTTATTTAAGCTTTCTGTTCTGCAATATTATTTAGAACTTTTTATATTTATTTTGCTCTCCAATTGCATATCGGGAGTTAATTGCTTCTAAAAAGTGATTAATTTCAGTTTACAAAGTCTAAAGTTTAAAACAGTGTAATTGCAGTTTCCCGATTTACTGTCCATTTCCTCATTAGAGCTGAGGTCTGAGTCTTAACATTTATTTATTTAT